>JAQGBY010002041.1:0-25176 GCA_034698785.1 Mycogona germanica | reverse complement strand
GGAAACAAATTAAATTCGGCTAGAAGATTAAAAATCAGATTAATTGGGAAACAAATAAAATTCTGAACTGTTTTTTAAAACTAAAAATTGATGTTTTAAAATATTTAGATCCGCGCGTATTAAATTTGAATGTCGCCAGCTTCGTTTGTTCGTGAAGTCAAAAATTTACGGGCTCAATCAATTACCATGGCCTTCGGAATCAGTTAAGTCGCGACAGGAGACTCGTAAAGAAAAAGAGAAAGTGCATCTGCTACTCCAGCACATCATCTGCATACTAATTCCGTGTCTTTCAAAATCCCCCTTTGCTATTATTGATCTACTTTCTTTCCTTCACGGTTGAGCGAGCACCATTTTTTCTCGCTACGATCCCTCTCCTAGCCGTGTTATCGTTAGGACTCGCGCTATCTAACAATAATATTGCCTATGTTTAATGCACATCACATTAGCGGTTCTTGTATGTGGGTGTGCATACCTAGTGCTTGGCGTTCGTTTATTACATTCTCTTATCCGCACGTCAAAATGCTCGTCTATTGCCTGCTCACTTGAGTGTCGGCCGAGAGTTTTGTATCCCTGTGGCCAAATTTCTTCTGCTTACATTAGATTTTTTTCTTCGCTTTTTGCTAAGGAGGTCCGCCAGCGTGTCCGCCTTTATTGATAAACGAATCGCGAAACATTGAAAGCAACAATTTTTTGTTGAATCTGCTAAATATTTTTTTGAAGTGATCTATGAAACATGATATGAACCTAAATGTTTTTTGTGACTAGTGTAAGTGGTAAATTGGTGCTGCGCTTTAAGACACTAGGTATCGCTCTTTTCTACATTGGCAGCAGATTGCCAGTTGTCGCTGCTTGAGGAGGTTCGTCGCCGCATTCCTCATTCACCGCTGGGGTGCGCTTAAAGGGTCTTACCTAGAAAATAATTCACTGGAACTCCACTAGAGTACCAATAACTAAGACGCACAGAGGGATTCGAACTCGTTTGCCCTGTTTCTAATGTAATTTAATATTTAAATTTTTTAAAGTATGTCACAACATTGCCACACTTCTAGAGCTATTTTAAATGTAAAATTACTAGTCAATTTTTTTTTCTATATACGTGTATACACGAGGCGGTGGTGGCACCATTAGAAATAATAAGGTATGTTATATGCATGCATACTATCGTACTGTAAGTAGGTAGACACGCAAATTTAGTGTTTAATACGTTCTGCCGAAATGTCGGACTGGTTTTTCGTGTTTGTCTTTTCGACTGCAGTGTGCGTGAAACGATTATATATGGCAGTTCCCTTTTATTGGGAGTTATATGTATTCGTTTCAATTTAATTTGACTGTCGGCAGTTCGGAGCGTCTCCCATCCTCGTTCGCTTTTCTTTTCTTATCGTGACGGCGGTGGTTTTAAATCGTTTGGAGGCTTTTTATAAGGTGGCCCAACCAAATATCCTCTTGAGAGCGACTGCTCGTTTCGTAAGTACGTGTGGAATCCAGGTAACGAGACAAACTGGTGGTGCGACGGTCCCGTGTTCGATTCCCGAGCCTGGTTCTCGTTTACTGTATCGCTGGGTACTGGTGGTGAATGTTATGCCCCTCGCATAGTGACTTGGTGCCGTGTGGGAGAACTTAATTTGCTGAAGTGTGCTATTCATTGCAGACTATTGTCTACAGAAAGTCTGAGGAATATAGAGTACAACCAACTCCCAGAGTTGGGAGACTTTAAAGATGCCTACATTTGTTCGCCGCTGACGTCAGGAGGATGTATCGAAGCAGCTTTGCATGCCCGTTCCGTTTATCCACTATCTACTCTCTACTCGAAGGATCAGCGGAGCGAAGGAGCTATAAAACACTTGAAAATGGCATGCGCCCTTTTGTGCGCGCCGTGTGCACGGACGGGACCACTTGTTCCTGCCGTCGTCCCGCGCGCATGCAATTTCCGTGAAACCCAACCATCAGTGCCAGAGATGCAGATTCATGGCCGTTCTTTTCTTGTGTTTTTTCTTCTTCATCTGCGTTGCTCCGGTCTAACGAGACGGGAAAGAAGAAGAAACCGGCTGCGCCAATTTAAATGTGAAATTTGTTGTTTATAGCCGTGTGTGTGCGTGTGTTTCCCGGGGTTTTCGCCATTGTTGCCATCGCTCTTCTAAATGGTTATATTCACGAGACCACCGGGTGGTGCACTTTTCGTCATTTCGGGTGGCAAGTGGCAGCAGGTTACATTGATAGATCACCGATAGATCGATCTCCTATTATCGATCTACCAACTGATTCTAAGGAGGGCCGCCAGAGGGCACCGGCAACTGCCAAGAACGGAGACCACACCTAACCACAAGCGCTGTGGTTAATTGATCCCTTTACCCCCATCTTCACAATACATCATTTTTCGGCAGCAGAACAGACTTCTGTATAGCGTGTCTGTGTAGCAGTGTCTCAGGATGATGCGCTCCGCACTAAGTAGATTTCTCTTATATAAATCTTGGTGGGAGGAAAATCTTTTGACGGCCGCTGACTGCACCCATTCACACGTACGTACAGCAAAGTAGCGAGAGAGACTTTGTTGTAAACACGCGAGCGATTTGATGAAAAACTTAGGTGTTTGGACCATTAGGTGTATATGGAGTAGTTCTGAACTAAGAATTAACGACCACGCCTGTATTTACCCCTCCTAATAGATACCCCATTTCTACTCCTTCCACCCCCACCTCCCAATGCGACGAAAAGCAGCAGCCTCCCACTCTTTTCTCGGGACGAGGAAGTTTAATTCGCGCGACGTATTATTTATGGGGATCCCTTTATTCCTCATCCGTTAGGCGAGGGGGTGTATTCTATTGTCGTGTGTTGTTCTCGTCATCTATTATTGAATATGTGCGAGCGAGCGGACGTTTCGCCAAGTCGGACGATGCTTTTGCCGGCGTCGTGGATAATGGACCCAGCTTTTGGAGGAATTGGATTGTGTGTGTACATGGATATGGAGAACAATGGGGGATCCACGACGATCGAGTTAATTTATAACTCGCCGAAACGAATTATGACCGTTCTAACGGATCCGAACTTCGTGAAAAATAGACGGACAAGAATGGGGAGGACATACTCGTATTGCCAGCAACTGCTCTTTATAAAAATTATTTAAATACGCTTCTAGCAAATTGCTGGTGGACTGTAGATCTAGATCAAATCTTTTTAATTTGGCATCGAAGATTTTCGTCATTCGAAGATACGAGAATGTCTGTTCTTTAAATTTAAGAAGCCGTTCATGGATGGAAAATTAAAATTTGTTCTCCTTCAAATTGAACTCGATAGTGCAGTACGCCGCCTATGGAAAGGTGTATTTTATTTGATTGTCTTTTTTATTATTTTGGTTCTCAAAACAAGTATTGCTTGTACCATTTTCGCATTTTTTTAAGTTGTGCATTATGCTGTTAGATATGAACGTACAAATTAAACTATTTCTCGTTGAACAAAAATGAATTAATAATGTTCCGATAATTGTTCAATTAAGTAATAAAATAAATAATTCAAGGAAGTAACTGGTCGATCGACGCGTGATTAAGTGTTATTGTTGAAACGTACATGAACACCAATGACAACAATCGATCGTGGAAGATTCTTTCAAAGTCTATTTCTCACTCGTTTGAAAATTATAGATCGCGTCATCTTAGTCAAGACCGTACGATTCGTTGCAGCACAGTATTCAGGGAAGCGAACAGTTAGACTGGCCTGGGCTAGATTCCCGGTCCAAGTTGTCGTCCATCCAAGGGTAGTTTGGAGAAAATGTGCCGCTCAAACATAGCACCGATTAGGAGCACAGAATCTCCTATAGTGCACTACTGTTGAAATAAAAAAAAGAGTCTTGTGAATGGGGCAGAGTGACATAAATACCGCATTTCGAGTGGTCAATATGGCGTGTTCCCGATTGTTTGGGTCCGCACCCGGAACTTCCGGTGTGAGGTCACCCGGTCCATCCACGCACCCGTGCCGTCCTCTTTATCAGAACCTGGTCAGTTCACAGTGCCAAACCCGTGTACACAATGTGTCTCGGGTCGTCATTCAAGTGCTGCTGCAGGGGGGGAGGCCGTGGAGTTTTTCGCGCGCGCCGAGCGAGGCCTAAAAGCATTTTGCTGTACACCATCAATTAGGAAATGGTCGGGGTGTCAGACAACAACAACCGAGAGGGGAGACGACAGCCGTCGCTCTCTGTCCACGATTCCCAACACTGGCCCGTGTAGAACATGCAACTCCCACACCGCCACACCACCCTTCATACAGGTCATCACACCAACCTTCACCCATCTGTATGGATAAGGTCGTTTATCCCACTTGGAAATTATTTTCGATAAGAATGTGGATGCTGATTGATTGCTCATGCAAAATTGGACAAAAAGATTGTCTCAAAGTGTTCTTTTTAATCAGTGTAACGTTTGTACGTTAATCAGGAGTATGACGAAAATTCGACGTTAGTCCGCCAAATTTCCTTTCACCGCTGGCTTAGACGATTCCTGTAGTCCCAAAAAACACCTATGAGCGAGCAATGTCTTTGATATGTTTCTGATAATTGATATACTGAGTTGTGACTGACCATCTGTTTCTGTCTAGTGCCACCAGAGTGCACTAATAACTGTCATGCGCTCAAGAGAATATCCACACCTTAGCTTAGGGAAATCCTAACTGGGTGTCGTGGCCACTGTATTTAATGACAAAGATTTGGCACTTAAAATAGACGGTGAATGGCGTCATCATTGAACGTGGAACTAATAATTGAAACCAAAATACGTCAAAAATCGCCAGCCCTAACATGTATACATTTAGACACACTTAAGGTTTTTTTTTGTGTGTATTGGGATCGCTGCAGTATTTCCCCTCGCCCAATTTTTCGACATTGTCTTCCTAAGTGAATATTGTGATTCGCGCGTCAAATGTGCAGAGCGGCCTGTCCATTACAGCAACTAATACGCCAAACCATGGACAGCCATTCATTATGCTTGTACCAACAACCATTTCCCCTCTCTCACTCTCTCTGCCGAAACCAAATCCGACCCTCCAGCCCCATCTCTCGTCACCAGGTGTCCTCCGCATCACATCTCCCCTATATAGGCTGCCACGTGTCAGCGGGGAGCGCCACCTATTGGCCGATGGATCTGGCAAATCCGCAATTTTTTGGCAATGCTTGGATTTTGTTGATTTTTTGTTCAACTTTAAATTTAATCCAGTTGTTATTGCCGTTACCAGCGCCCTCTATGGGATAGCAATTGTTCTCAATGCAACTACAAATGGTGCGTACACATATATATATATAGACCGCTGCAACGATCACATATGCGCATGTGTAATATCTGCCACCACCTCCACCCCTTTCATATCTACGCCCAAACTCCATTACCCTACCCCACTCTCACGCCCCCTGGTGGGAGAGAGTTGCGGATTTCCGATGAGGCGTTGTCTCGTCGACACCATCGCTTGTTGCCGTATCTACTTTTTTTGGCGTTGTTTATTTTAATGCTTTTCTGTCAGTGCCTTCTCGTATTATCTCTTTCGCTCGACACATGCTTGTGTCGCACTTTGCCTGTTAATATATAGACTGCCGTGCGTGTGTCTGCGTATACATTTATGCCGACATTGCGTACAGGGTGACAACAGAGTTGTGACTGTGATTGTGAGACAGGAGATGTGATAATTTGTTGGTTAGCTTGTTACATTATTACATAAACATGATTCAGCGTATTAGAAATATTCTAAATACTTCGTCATTCCAATCGAAATCGTATTTTTAAAACAATCTAAATGAACTGACAGCACTGACTTGGTAAGTGACACAAATAATATCCATAAATAGTTAAGAAAAAGGCGTTTTCTGGCCAAAGTGCTTTCTGCGCTTAGCCTAGTTGCACTTAACAGTAGAATGAATAGATGACATTAAAATGTTTTGTTTGGTTCAACCGCCTTCTCCCCTCCCACTGTAAAAGCGCCGACGGACGAAGTGAACGAGAGAGAGGGCAATGGGGATCGCGAAACCGCCAACTGTCCGATTTCAATGCCATTTCCTCTCTGCATAAAATGGAGTCGGTCGTCGTGTGCCCTGGCGCGCCCCTTCCCGGCAAAACTAAGTGGACGCGATGTCACGGCAGTTGCGCCTATTCTACCCCCGTCCCCTTGTCATGCGTAAATTTCATTTAGCCTTTTAGATATTAGTTTGTGTGCGGGCGACGAACGAAGCAAAATAGCCTTTTAGCCGAAGAGCGGAAGGCCGATGGGGTAGGGGCAGCCTTCTCTCTAGGGGGCGCTGGTGTCACTCATGTTGACAATAGATGGAGTAATCTTGGCCAATCGTTGTCTGGCTGCGATGTGGCTGATTTTGACGTGCTTGACCTATATTCACTAACAGACCTAGTAATTCATTTCAAATTTTTTCCTTAACATTTTAATCGAATCAAGATTCTAGGCACTATTGATCGTTTTGTAATCTTTGAATTTGATTTCTGTTTTGGTCAGTGTTTTTCTTCCGTTATTTTGCTGACCTTTTACACACTTTAACAGTTCAAATTAATCCGGTTGCCGAACCTGGACCCATTTCACCTCTGCTTACGTAGTTACGTTTCACGCTGGTGGGTGCAGATTTGTGATGTTATTTATTTTTTAATTTGTGCTCAGTTCTTGTGAACCAAATTATTTTTTTCGTCTTATGGGACTGTCTTACGATGAAATTGTAAAAATCATTAAACTGGTACCTTCCCCTGGTATTGTATTCCGGTTCTTAAGCGGAATCTAGCTGTTCCTCGATAGATTTCGGCTTGGTGAGGAGATTCATGTATTCTAATGATTGATTAATGGCTGATTTGGCCGATTGATAAATGAACCGGCCAATAGATGGCGCCTCCGACCATTGCCCACAAAAGCCCATATATGCATTTTGCCATATCATGCTGTTGTCGCTTGGCTGGTCTAATATGTCCTATTAAAAGCCGGACTCTGTGGCATTTTCAATTGTCGTCCAATGGATGGATGGAAGGGGCGGATGGGGGGGGGAGGGGTAATGCCTTGCCCATTAAGACGCCACCCCTCCCTCCATTCCACCACCCACCACCCAGGCTTTTGAGAACCGCGTAATGGGCATCAACATATGCTGTCCGGTATATCGGGCTGTGGCGAGTCCGGCCTTGCGTAACGGAGGGTGGTCGTCGTTTTATCGTTGAAGCTTTTAAGGTCGATTCACAGTAACTGTTTTGCCGCGCGTTCCTAGGTTTGCCCGATGACCATGAGTGAATTGGCCTGAATCGATTCCGAATTCAGGGTTTTGAGTAAATTTCGTTTCGAGCTACTCTATTAGCTGCAGCAGCGTGCCACGGCCGTCGCATAACTGCTGTTTTTCCGGCAAACGCTCTTGGCTCTTGACGACCCCTTTTTCCCTATATTTCTCTCTGTCGTGACGATCTCTCCTCCATCTGCGGTGGCCATCCGCGTCGCCAATGAAATATTAACGCAATTAGCGAGCGATAAGCCCCGACATGCCGTTCTGGTGGGGCAGGGGGCGCTGGAGTCGGCAGGCGAAATATCAGCGTGGGGCAAACTATGGTGCGCGCACCTGGGTGGCTTTTGTATTGAACACTTACGTCACGTTAATTTTTTTTGAACTGTTTAACTTAGCTGCAACTATAGAAACCAGCCATCTCAGGAAGAACTGGGTATTTTTTTTAATATCTGTATGTTATTTTGTATTAATATGTCTTGATTCTCTCTGCATTGCAACATAGATGTTAATGTTGCCCCTAATCTACACATACGTTCGTGCAGTCCAGTTTGCTAATCACAGTTTGCTGCCCTTATTCCATCATTTTCACTCTTTAGATATTGTATTAAAAAAATGCTAATTCATTTTGGTGTATTTTTTTCTTGCCAGTAATGCTAACAAGTTATAGGAGGTTTTAAAAAAATATATTTTTTATAATTTTCCTTTAGATTATGACGTTCACTTATTCCCCGTCTTTGAAAGCATAAATGCATTGGCTTGACTTGACCGTAAGGAGTCTTTGAGTAGAAAAACTCTTTTAACACCACAGCTTAAACAGAAAGGATAAAGCAGCCACGAGCGGTCGCGTTAAGAAATGCAATTGTTAGTCCGCATTAATCGGAGCCCTTATTATGGATGGCAATTTATGTACGTTTTAAGTTTAACAATAGAAAGCCCAATACCGTACGGCTCCATATACACAGTCAATATGTACCGGTACAGTAGAATCCAGTAGACAAAGGAAATTCAGGCAGGCGGACGGATTGGGATTTGTTGGGGATGTGTTATGGGGGTGGGGTAATATTAGGGGTGGCGGTGGAGCAGCCAAGGTGATTACGCCACGTGTGAGGTTCGTTATTAGAAACGGCGCGATCCGCAAAAATTTAGTTGCGTCGCTAATCCCCCTTTATCGCCGCCTTCAATGATTTGTACGGATTAAAAGGATTAGGCAGGGGACGGGGGGGGGCGGATAGTGACGTCTATGGAATTGAATGAGGCGGTTCAGACTGTCGCCATTTACGGCGGTTGCCTCGATCCTCCCGAGACCCTATCGACCGCGAAAATATTGATAACCGTAATATCAGCTGTTACCTTCGATGGTGTCAATTCTTGTTCTTTTTACGAGATTCTGCCAATTGGAGAACATACCGATTGGCAACTATTTCCTCTGTGCTTGACGGTGTATGGGCCCATCTGATGGCGTTTTAGAGATGCAGCTGTCTTTGTTACAGTTGTGGTAGATCGATGGAAGGAGAACTATCGATAGATTTTTTACCAACACCAATTTAAGTATTGAATTTTGTTTTTGGCGGCGTTGCGCCACACGGAACAACAGTCGCAACCTGTATCAGTATCTAACAAGTGAGCGTCACCTAGTGATAAAGCGCAAATCGTCTAATTGATATACTGAGTGGCATCCAGATTCTTAGAAAATTAAAAAGCTGCCCATTGAAAGCAACCTAAGAGTAGGGTGCGCAAGCCTAGGGTCTCAGTGCGGTAGGTGACGCGTTCAACCCGCGCGCGTTTAATGACCGTTTTGCGCATTAGTTTCAATTGCGACAGTCTTATTATGGTCGGGCCCGGATCGCTTTATTCGACTCTGCTATATATATTATGGTCGGAGTGCACTAATGATGTTCTCTGTGTGCGCGGGTCCTACCTATTACGTGTATGCTATGTACTTTTCGGAGTTCTCGGGGCCTGAACGCTAGCCCAGGGTGCTGTTGGGGGAAATACATGCGAGCGGCGAGCGTTGATACTGGTGCAAGAAGGGCTGATTAAAATGTGTTGATCTGGAGCTTGCCGAGGTCGTTACAAATTAATTAGCTGGGTGTGCATTGTCGGAGATAGAACGAAAATGAAACTGGTTGACATGGCAAGATGGAAATTGAAATTCGTCACATTGTTGCGCTGTCAATTTTCGATGTTTTTATTTTTTTTAATCCAGCACACGTTTTATATTTAACTCTGAAGTATGGTCAAAATTATGTTAATAACTTACTTGATACAGTATCAAATTGGTCTCTAATAATTAAACCGGGGATCAATTATTTTTCGTTGTGAATTATTACATCAATTACTATTTTTTATTAGCTTGCAGTCGCAAATTAGTTTTGTCAAACCGGTTGCAGTAAACTTTTCTAATAAACCATTCTGCTTGTTTGTCTAACTGCAAATTAATATCAACTGCTTACGTGGTCATTACAGAAAATTAATTCTGTATTCCTTAGACAGATTGCAATTGTGTCAATATTTTTTGTTACACGAGCCACCATCAGTAAAACTAGTTGCTTTATTAGGGAGGCTAAATCTAACAACCGAAACTTGGTATACTTCAGAGTATATATACTTTGGATTCTAATCTGAAACCACCACTACTATGGCGGAGGATTTCTAACAGAATATACCGGCTTATACCATCCACGACGTTAGCCATTTTTAATTCCCCGCAATTATTCCGCCGATAATTGGCGATCGTGGAAATGGGGGTGATTCGTGCCACGTAAATTGGGATAGCAGGAATCTGTTTTAGACCGAGCTCCATCGGTGGTACCCCAACCCCTATCAGCAGCTAACACCCGCCCTTTCTGAGTCCAGGATCGTTGTCACGATTTTGTACAATGTTCCTCGCGAGGAATTGCGTGTTATTTATTCGTCGAGACCGTCGATGCTTTGTGAAAAGGGTCTGGTCGGAACGGTACACCGGCCGGAACTTGTTCTGCGTAATTGGGGAGTTACCAGAATTCGTCCACCGTTCCGCCCTTCCCAGATCCTCTGTTCCGCTGTTTCGCAACAATATTTACCGCCCAGGGAACAAAACTATCGGTAGCAGTACCATCGATAGTTTTTTATCATCGATCTACCACCACAACTGCAGCGAATCATCCGAATCTCAGGATCGCCACCAAAAAGTGGTCAATAATTGAAAAAAGCACGCTCTGCGTTGTGGTTAACAAAAATAAGGGAAATAAAAAATTACTATCCGTCTTCGTTCCGTAGACCACGATTAAGGGACCGACTCTTATTAATTACAAACTGAGGATTAGTTAGTGAAGACTATACTTTTTCGTGAACTCTCGTCTCCCCCGTTAATTCATTTTCCGCCTACATATTTATATATGGGGCGGGTAGAAGGCGGATTAATTGCCATTCGCGTGATGCGTAGGAATAACCGTGTTTGTGCCAGCTATGTTGGATATTTATCGGCGTTTTTCTCCCCTATAAATTCCCTCGATAGGCTACTGTAGACTCCCCACTGCGCGTCTAAATAGACGCACATGTATGAGCAGCCCAGATTGGACTGAGTTCTGGGATATTTTATCGCGAGATGACGTCACAAGGATCCGATATAACGCGTTATCGTTCAGAATGTACACCCAGGACATAATTGAGCATCGTATTTAGTCGCTGATGGCCATGCTTTGTCCATTCATTGAATGATGGGTGGGTGGTACAGGGGATCCACATTAATTGAGGGGGTGGTTAGGGCAGGTATAGTGAGCCTGATGGGAATATGTGAGATGGAGGGGTGGTGGCTGTTGGACCTTGAGCTCCCTCTCTTTATATTGATACGTGTGTGACTCAGTGGTGACCCTCCCCCTTTACCTAAGGGGCTCATCTAGGATGAGGTGGGTAGTCGGTCCACAAAGTGGCGCGATACCGATTGCCGCGCTCGCCAGGTGGTGTCAGTGTCTGACTGAGTCTCACCATCGCAAATTATGGATGGCCTATCCGCCATATCCGGCAAAGCGATGAAATTAAACCGTTAATTCAAATCGTCTAAATAAACGATAAATTGAGGGTGCTCGAATTTTCTAAGTTGCTTCTGCTGTTGAGCGAAATAGTGTTTCGTTTTGAAAAGGATCTTAAGACTAAAAAGACTTGAGCGGTTAAATCAAGCGGTATACCCCCTTAACAAATATTTTTAGAGAAGTACCCATTAAAAGTACCTGTGTTTAAGAACGCATTCATTTTGACGTTTTACAACTAGTTAATGATTGTTTACGGTGGTTGGGGAGAGGGAGAGTCATTGACACCTGGTGGCACTTGACGCGAATTCTCGAGACGACAACAGTTGTTGATGTCTTCAACATTTCCCAATGTTGCACTGAGCGACAGGTTATCTTCGCAGCACCACATTCGTCGTTTGTGGTGGCGTAGTATATGTGCCCGTGCCGTTAACCGTCGGTGTGTGTGCAATTGGCATAAATATGCCGTTTAAATGGATACGACGTACGTAACCGGGCTACGGGCAAAGAAGAGGGGATTCGTTGAGAAAATTGCTTTTTTTGTACCGTCTTTTGGCTGTCGTCGTGGACGATACAAAAAAATACGGGCTCCTATATCCGTCCTAATTTCCTCCCGAGACCCTTTCCCAGGAAAATCCTACGCGAATTTGCAAAAATCAGGATGGGAAAATAAAATAACCCGGCAATTGCTAAGCTAATGTATGCTCTGGTACGTTTTGGTTACTCTTAAATAATTTTTTCAATTTACTCGTCATTTTATGAGTGTCTCGATTACCGCAGATATTCCGCCATCCAAGTGTGTCCGCACACAAAATGGCAAATAACACTCATGTGACTTAGGTCTCTTGGTTAGGTTAGGTTAGGTGGACAAGGTCTCTTGGTTAGGTTAGGTTAGGTTAGGTGGACACATTTCCATGAAGCAAAAACGTCAAACACCCACTTGCTTTTATACCTATGATGCTCAAAAATCGGTCCTAACTCGATATTTGTTCTGAGGAAGAAGGAATTGCAATGCAAGGTCCTGCGATGATATATTCCTTTAAATCGCGCAGCGGATATAGCATATAGCTTCTCGTGTAGGGGGGGGGTGAATCGACATCGGGCGTCCTATCCCTCCGTGACGTCTACCTTTTACGTACGTGTGTTCCCCGGCCTTCAGATAGTGTGATGGTGGTGTGTGGGTGCAATATATACGAGCGAATATAAACTGTGTATATATCTGCGGCGTGGTGCCTTCCATAATCTAGCGTTTCCGTTTCCCGTAAATATTTAACGACGTTTTTAGCATGGTAAGCCACCCCCGTCGACCCAGGTTGCCAGTTCTCTACCTAGAGACGGCGCGCACCAAGTGTGGATTCGAACGAGACTTACAGGCGTCGCCTCCTAAGAGACGAGACCCCGGCCTTTTACCGTGGAAATATAAAGAAATATAAATCGATGCATATTTTATAGTTGCCTAGAGAACAAAATACAATGAACTCCTGATTGTCCGCGGAATTTGGTGGCACGATCGCCGCGGATAACCCGCAAATTGTGATGAACAGGTAAATTTAATAACGAATGTATAACTTGTAATTAAAAATGAGAATTTTTTAAAACATTTTCATGAAAAATAATTATTTACTTGCAGTATATTAACATCGTAACCTTGTACCACTGCTTACATTTGTTCCATTTGCGCTGTTATTTTTGCTTTATGTTGCATTTTGTTTAACTTTTTGTCACTGTGTTTCATATTGTGAAATAAACATTCATGGTCGGAGGAAGGATTAAGATCGCTTCGGTAACGGCATCCCTCCAATGCTTTCTATGTTCAATTGCTAACAATAACAGTGTGGGGAAAGTAATCCAGTACAGATTTAATCACAAGTGACAATCACAGGTCATACTCTGTTTCTGGTTTTTTAAAAAATATCCACCTGTCTCTGGTATCTTGACACGTGACATCGCGGGTCATACACAGGTATACATTTTTTAACCGAGCTGCTGCGAATAACCGGTCATCTGTCAACTAAAGCCGTATCGAGCCATGTTGATTCTCTGGAGTGCCACCAGAGGGTACCAGCAACTGTCATACACAGCGTCAATCAAGATTGCTGCGAAAATGGGGTCCTTGTTTTATTCAACCGCGCTCCTAAAATAATTTTCTCTCGTCGCATGCCACCCCCGCTGTCCGATGCAACCTGCATCTTTATATTTCCGTCGTTTGGAGGCGCAACAGACAACTCTCCCCCAGTTCTTTAATCCCCCCTCCGAATCTTCTTCCCCCTCCCCTTTTCTCAGCACGCGTTTCAACCCTAGGACAGCTTACCCTCGATGCACACAGATGTATTCCCCGCACGGCCATTAAAGGAAAACTCTCGCTGTGGATTTTGCGGTCGGCCATTGGTGTGATGCTATTCGGGACCGAGGTGGCTGAATCCTCTTGAGATCTTCTTGATTCGTTGTGCTACAAATTTGATTTGGTTTCGGTTTGATTGGATTCGGTTTGATGCACCGGACCGACTCTGTTGTCCGCTCCTGTTACGACGAATCGCACGATTTTTGGTTTAATTTCTTATCCTGAGTAAAGCGCTTAACGTGAATTCGAGGTGCACATATTTGGGTTCTGGGGGCTGGGGAAGATTTAGGGATAAGGGAGTGGGAGTAACGGGGTGGGTATTGTGTAAGCACCCACACCCCCAAGTCACCTGCAGGGTGTTTTAGTGGTGGTTGGATGGCGTCGTTTTCATTCGCTACGATCTTTTGTACCTATTTTCTGGTCATGTTGTTCCCCGTATTTTTTTTAGGGTTTCTACTCCCCACTTTCCAAATCCCTTCTCCCATACCCTCAGTATCGAATAATCCTCGCGGGTTCTGTCGCCTGCCCCTAATACTTCCGGTTCTAAACGGTCCATTTGTTCGTGACGCCAATCGCACGGGCCCTCAAATCCTTTGTAAGAATCTGTACTGTAATGCTTAAAAAAGAGCACTCCAAATAAAAAATATTACAACTTCGTGAAAAATGCTTCGATTTAAATGAAATGTTGCAGTGTTCTATTTTGATTAGTAGAGATTCAAATTTGCCGTGCATAGGTGGCGCTGCATATCAGCTTAATTTTATTTGAGAAGTTGCTGCTGGAAGACTCATCCGCAAACGCCCAACATTTAGCAAATAGGTGATGGCGTTTGTTGGTGTTTCTGCACTCGGTCGAACTGGAATTAAACCAGGTTGAACAACTGAGTTAAGATCGATGGAAAATATTACAAGGATGAACTTTTGACGAAAATACATCCAACTCCAAAAAACATGCGACAAGTCTAAATTTGGGGAGTTCTCCAAAAAAAAAGTTTACAAATCGAAGATTACCAATATTGAAGACTTGAAACAGCGAATTAAGAAAACTTGGCTTGAACAGTGCAGAAACGGTTTTCCTGAGACCTATAGGTTTGAGTTTTTGATGCTAAATATTATTTTAATCCCTTGTCGGGAGACCGTGATGCTTCAGCACTGCTTGTGTACACATTCGGAACGCCAGTAGCACGGGATCGAGTATATGAATGACCACACCGGGAACCGAACCCGGGACCGTCGCACGGCAAGCTAATCTTCTAAAACCAATTGAACGACAAAAAAATGCCAAACTTTACAAAGCTACCGTGTGAGTGAGCCAATAATAGCCTGTAAGCTAGACGAAAAAAGTAAACTGTTCGATTGTTAGGTGGATTAGAAAACACAACATGGGCACGCCAAGAAAAAAATTGTTTCCTAAATCTTTATATTTACATACTTGGAAACGCGCCGTTGGCCTTTCGAGGAACGACTGATTGTTGTTGAACGTCGACCTATTGAAAAATTAGCTTCGTCTCGGTCAGCGCGAATCGACACTAACTAGGAATTACTGTTGCCACTTGTTATTATTAGTGTCAAGCGCGCCACCAATAAGATTACTGTGTGTGTGTGTTTTTTTTACCTCCTCTTTCTCCTCACAAAGGATTCATGACTGATGTCAAAATTTTAATGTTCGAATGGTTGAGTGGCCGTAGCCATTGAGGCTAATTGCTGCCTTTAAAGCATGTCGGGGGAAGGAGGGATTTAGAAAATCTCTTGTTTTGCGGAGTCTAAGACGGGACCTAGTCTCACAAACTCGGGGACACATCAACTCGTGATGAATCTTGAGAGAGAGTTTCGAAAAATATATTTATAGATATCCTAGATTGAAACGCATATTTTATAGATGAATACTATTGATGTGACGTTTGTTTTTGTGCGATGACGTCTCGAAGTTCGGTTTGAAGTATCGTTTTGTATCGGTTTTGAAGTATCGTTTTGTATCGGTTTTGAAGTATCGTTTGTCGTAGTTTTCTTATAGATTACGTTGTGGTGGGATATGTGTTCCAAACTGTGAGACATATTGGAGTAGAATTACCATAAATACAATAATATTAATATTTTTCACCACCCCCTATTAATGACTGCAGTTTTCGCTCCTGTTGTTTCGTGGATGCAGGCTTTCTCATGAGTGTTTATTTATCTTTTTCTTTCTTTGTTGTTATGATTTTAAAATGAATATCCTGTAGCGTGATGACTGTTAGTTGAAATAAATTTTTTAAAATAAAAACTGGACTATCAACGAAATCTGGGGAAATCCATTGTAGGCGTATGACAGTTGGTTTTTTTTTGGTGAGAAAATTTTCGCCCTTTGATGATAATTTTAGGTATAAAGATCAATTATCTTTATTTGTCTTCAAGTAGATTGTTTAACATTGTTTAAGCGATCTTGTAGCCGTTCACCCTGAGTTCGCGTCCAGCGAGTCATTCAATTCTAAATATTATATCCACGCGGCTTCAAAAATTAGGCTTTATATATAGATAATTTTAGGTACGTCCTAAAAATATTGCGGCGGTGACATGTTCAGTATGGTAACGTAAATAAACTAAAAATGTGAATTAGGCAACGGCGATCGTTGACACGAACGCGCAAAGGATTGTGTCTGAAAATTGATTTGGTTTTCGGGGTTCCAAATGCTATGACCAGTGTAGACTGTCCCCGTCTACGTGCCGGTAAGAGTCTCGAAGTATGGCGCACACACGCGTCCACTCAACCCGATTAGGTTCTCCATTTCGGAACCGGTTTTACATCTACCTATTTTCACCTTGGCTCTCTATCTCTCTCTGCTTGCCGTATTGTTCGCCAAAACCGCGGTCAACCTCTCATTCTATCTGTGTTTTTCGTTCCCTGGCAGGCTGTGACTGACTTGTACTTGAACGTCTCTAAAAAAAAAAATAGAAGAATGGAAAAAAGTTTTACTATTAGCTGTTGACTTTTGGCCTCTCTTTCCCCCTTACGCCTTTCACCTGCCCCGACTATGGCCAAACTGTGGTTCGTCGTTTCGTTCTATTCGCACAATCTTATTTTTAATAGTGTAAAAACATTTGTAATTTTGTGACTGGTAGAGTCGCTCTTTGTCAGCTTAACGCATTTTTTAGTACATGTCCTACCTCAAAACACTTCTGTAATGGCTTTGATGCGAAATTGGCAATTCCGTGTTTATGTTGTGCCTGGGCTCCATTTTCAAGACAACGAGCAACCCAGACGTCCCATAAATCTTTCTCACTAAACTACTAATTTGACTAAACGTTTCACGAATGAATCCATACGAATTTCTAAAAGATTTCTTATTTGAAATTTCTTTGTGTTTCACACTCAAATATTCAATTACCAACAAATCTTCCCTTGATTCAATGAATATTTAAAATATTTGTTCGCGGAGCGGCGCGGTGCCGATTTTTTTTCGTGACTGCGTCTCAACAGACTCTCCAATCGGATTCAATCTGGCCTATGCCCTTTAAGGGTAGTACGCTGGAGAAGACGCTGAAAACTGAAGCCAGGGGACGCGATGTGCCTCTATGTCGTCGATATCCGTTTAGGACATTCTATTCGACGACTTTCTGTCGATTAGGTGATTTATTTCCTCCCTTCCCTGACAAACTCCCTTCGCGTCGTCGTCGTCGTAAAGATGAAATGAAGGTGGCAGTGTGCGCAGAACGAGGCTCAAAAGATGCGCGCATACACATACAGTGGCGTTCCAACAAACCGCGTTTCGAAAAGATAAAAGGGAAAAACATAAAAGATAAAAATATAGGGCGAGCAGGAGGTCCGACAAATTGCAAACCCTCTACTCACCCACGTGCTCGCTTGACTCGTTGAGGATTCACATGAACACGAGAAAACAAGGATCCATCTTGCGACCAAATTGATAAAGATTGAGCAGACCATCTCCAAAAAATCGGCGTCAATCCGCCACAACCTTTTCCTTTGTCGTGTGGGTAGCTGCGTCGAGGTATTTTAATTCTTTGAAAAAACATCCAACCTCGTTGGCTTGCATCCCGAAATGTAAAAAGAAAAATCTAGTTGCGCAATACATTCGAGGATTAGAGCAAGTTTTCTGGTGATTTGTTGGTTCAATTGGCAGTTCAATTGGAATTAGTGTTGTTCGGGGATCAATTGGTGGATGGTTGGTATAGGGTGGTGGTGGGGGTCAAGTTTTTGGGTAGCATCGTGGTATATGTGCGTGCGTGCGTCGCGTATAGGCGAGATGCGATGTTCGCGCGCCGGGACCCGTTCGATATTAATAATCCGCTCAGGTATCGCATTAGAGGCTTATGGAGGCCGCGGTACGTGCAAGCGGGTGCGGCGACTCTCGTGGGAGGGCGCAGCGAGCGGGGGACGCCCTTTGTTCCACCACCATCCATTCGCTCGGTACCGCACACGCACTTGCGAATCTGTTGTGGGAAGGGGGGAATCTGTATAATTCGTCTCGTCCTAGCTCATATATATATATATATATATTATATTTTCGTATTGGCAGCGGTATTTGAAACTAGAGAGCGCTGACATTTCTACAACTACTAGAGATACTACTAGCGCATAAGCCTGTTATAGGGACGACATGCATCTTGAATGTCGCAACCGTTGTTGTTTCGCTTACCCACTTATTTGCTTTCTCACTTGGCCTCACTTAGCCTGTGCAAATTAGAAGTCATGTGCGCTGACGTCACTTCCGTTGCGCACAAATTTCGGATTATGATCGTGTGCCACGAACATAATATCGCCACCAACCGTCAGAATCGAACATTAATGTTGTCCGTGACTGAGATGTGTCGCTACAGTCTAAGGCGCGATAAGCCTATGATATTTGCACCGAGCTGAGGGGGAGGGGAAGGCGTTTGTATTTGTGTGTGAATCTGATTGAGGTACGAATGGTAGGCCAGGCCGAGGTATTGTTGCCGTGCCGTGTCGGTCGGCCTTGCACCAGACGAATTTAATTTGGAATATGAGGAAATTGGAATCGGATTGAAAAAATGGGGTGTTCCGCTATTGGCCCGGCAGTACTGGTAGAAGAACTATGGCTTTTTCTTGAGCCACAAATTGAAATTTCCTTCTTGCGGATTTCTTTTGATAAAATTGTTAGATTTTTGACATCCGTTTTTTTAAAACTAACATTTCTCTTTATCTGCCTGGTGCGCAATAACACTAACAATAAAGTTTTTTAATAAATTATGATGAAACGAGAACGTTGGGACGATTCAATCCTATCAAACTAACAGAAACTCGTAATACAGAGTGTATTGGTGAACTTAACAGTCTTGTTTGTTCTTCCATTCAACAAACGGGAATTGGCGCGCACGAGCGTATCAAATAAATTGACTATTATTAACTTAACAAGTTGACTTTAACCTGTGAAGTTGACATTTATCTGTAGTGATGTCAAGTATTCGAGAATCTAGTCACGCAGTTTCAGATTCCTCAAGAATTCATTGAGATTGCTCAAGAAGGAAAAAATGGGATCTCCAAACAAGTTTTACGAGTTACATTTGGACCACGACTAGCAGGCTTGTTACTTCCAAGTTTAATGAAGTTGGAACAACTTTCAGGCCCCAATTTACACCCAAGCACACGATGGACGATTTTTTTTTGTTTTTCAAACCAGAGACGACGTCACTGGACGAGTTAGACTATAACGAAATGGAATTCACCATCATCGTGTAAACCTTGCCTTTCGCTCAAGCCAACTGAGGATTTCCCCAGTGCCACTGCACCGAGACTGTTCCCATGCACGAATATATATACCTGTACCTGACAGGATAACTGCCGATGCGAGGAATCTCTTGTATTGATTTCATCTCTGCCACGGGGGCTATCTCTCAAATCGGCCATCTTGTTCTGGCGCGACCGTGGTCTACAACTGGAACCAGAATCTTTCTTTGACACTGTACCAACTCCCCTCCCCTCTCCTCCTTCACTCTCAGTAAGCACATAGCTTCCTGAGACTTGCCTCTATCAAGTGTCAATTTTTTGTTGTCATGGGAAAGAACTGAAAGGCGCGGGCGGGCTACCCCAGAGCCCGGATCTCAGTCGGATGCGCAGGCTTCTATTGCCGCTGTCAGTTGTCAAGATAACAGATTTCTCCGATCCCCGACAATAGAGGGTGGCGGCGACGACGACGGGGTTTCTCCCCGGCGTCCGCGCGCGCCGGGGAAGGACGAACGGGGCCGTTCACCGTTCAGTCCCGGCCTGCTGCAAGTTTGTTGCCAGTATTTTTTTTCTTTTAATTTTCCGCACGACCGTTTAGGCTAATGGCGGGACAACATTTCAAATGTCACTTTTTTTTCTCGTCTGGTCCATATTTTTTCTTAACTTCTTTCATGTTGATTCAGAAATAAATATTTTTTCTGTTTTTCCTTCTTCTGATGCAGAAGTATTATTTGATGCTTCTGATGTCATCATGATGTTCATAGTATTTTTTCTGTACTTTCGATTCAGAATTATTTATCATGTTCGAATATTTTAACTAAATGATTCTGAATTATATTTTGAACTTTCGTGCCACCTTTCTCTACTAATAATTGAAGTCACATTTTTGGAAACTAATTTTGTACGAATACTTCTGTTACTATGTTGCTCGGTATTACTAAAATTGCATTGACTGTACGAATGTATGTGTCTCAAAAACCACAGCGGGGGTGCGTCATTTCAGTGGATCAAGCAGTTCAGTTCCAGAATAGTATTAACCTGACTTGGACTGTGCGTGCCCCCAATCTGTTGAGTCTGCCTCAATCTCTCAAAATATCCTTTCTTTCTTTTTCTACGTGCTGTTACGAAATAAAAAAAAGCATCAAAACCATAAAATATCCATTACATCTCGTCTGTTGTCTTCGCTGGCTTCCACAAACATCCTGTTTGATAAAAAAGAAAAAACTATTGGGGAGAAAAGACAGAGAAATAATTTATCAGACTTGTCGTGCGTACAGCGTAGTCCCCCCGCCGGTAATCTAATATCCATCCCGCGGGACAACTGGCATCGGCCGACACTTAGGCGTTGACATTTCGCGAGGTTCCGTAAGGAAAGCCACGGAGCAGAGCAGCTTTTGGTCCCGGTATGCGTGAGGGGTGGGAGGTGCTCGACATACAATACCTGATTGATGATGCTGATGGAGAGGACATTGTTGCCACGGGCGACATGGTCTCGAGATGTTGTGTGTGTGTGTGTGTGTGCAACGCCACCCCCACAAATCATTCAGCCACCCCATTAGGTTACCGCCCTCGAAACACTCTGTGACACTGGAGGGCGCTGCGTCGTTTTTTCTAGTAACTGGTAGCGCCACCTAGACGAGGAGCAAAGCGAGTCTGCCAAATCCAAGATGGCTAAGCGTGTTTACAAATTTTAAATTACAAATAAGGTTACAAATTTAAAATTTGAGGCATTGGTAGACGTAGACATGTAAGAATTGGTTCTTATTTTTCAATGAATGGCATTGTTAATTGTGTTTACTAATACTGATGTGACAGTGTGGAAACCAAAATGGGAAATTGGTCAATTCAATTGAAAATAAGCTGCTGACTAAATTCGGTTGCAACGTTTGTGGGGAGATTTTCACCGGTATTGACGAGAGGACATTTAAGGAACAGACCCCCGCCATAGGCCCCATCCGAGGCTGGTCGTGGGTTCATATTGTAATTGAAAATTATTTCGTTTTCTCGAATCTCGATAGGCAAATGTCTTAAATATGGGACTTTGTTTTTAGCAGTGTACCTTAAGAATCTTAATTAAGTATTAAGGAAGGTCTTACAGCTTAAGGATCACCTAAAATTTGCGCATACAACCTGAGAATTTCAATTTTTCATTTCTTTCTTGGAGTTTCGCGCATGGACCCCACTGGAAATCCAAAATCAAGGAACTAAAGAATTTTCCCAAACAATGAAGTATTTAGTATTGTTATTTTAAACTGGAAGCAGTATTTTCGAGTCATCGCAGCTGTCTTCCTTTTTAACACCGATGCATGTGTGAAAAACTGAGCTGAAAAGACACCTGCATACCTTCCACTAAAAACATCAGAAACGACCTCCAAAAAAAAAAGGGACAGGATTAAGCTTAAGCACTTCTGGACCACCGTAGACCGCATAAATTCACCGTGCTAAGAGTATTTTTCCGTTTCCAAATTTTTTCTAGTTCGGGGAGGATCGATATACAGGAGGGCACTGTATATCGTGCCAGTACAGCACCGTAGAGTGGGGCTCGCCCACAGACCCACATACATGTATGAAATCCCACTCGATGATTAATTACCCCCACGTTAGGCCTACGTGTACACAGCGTTCTCCTATTTCTTTGATATGATGATGATGGCGACGATAATAATAACGAGAAAACATCTCCGCAACGTGTCTTCCATGTGTGCCTTCGCTCATGTGCAGAATGAGAGAGAGGTCTAGTACACGGTATAACTGACGATCATACGTGTAAATGTGTGTGTGTGTGAAGAGTAGATGTCTGGAACAGCTGCTTATTGGTCGGCTTAATTCGCTGGAAGATATTCCGGACCTGTCGTCTCCCACCCAGCATCCCGGCATCGGGAACCCCCCACTTTGTAAACATTAGCGACAGTGTTAATGGCGTGTGCAGCGAGGACGGCGATAGACGCATCCTAGTCTAGGCCTACCCGTCTTCCTGTGATCCTCCGCTTAGCCGATGGCCGTGTACTGAATTGACCAAAATAAATATCTGGTTTGTAAGATCTGAGGCCCAATGACAAATATATATATATATATATATATTTAGAACGTGCGACTTTTTTCAATTTTTCATTTCATTTTTTTTCATGCACAAGTACTTGAATCCCCACAAATAAACTATCCTAATCCATTCGTATAATTAATTTTTTTTGTACTGTACTGTACTTAAAGGATATTTTTTTAATTCAATTGCTTTACGGAAAATGATAAGTAACAATTGGGATACTTTTTATTAAATGTTCCCAACTGCCCACCTCCCCACCCCTGGGTCTCGGGAGGTGGACTAATGAGCGGAGGGTGTAAACACCCCGCACTTGAGCGAAAAGCTGCTGCGACCATAATTATTGTTCCTAATAATAATAATACGGTACGCGCGCGAAGCCCAACTATAGAGACGTGGCTCCTTCTAGTTGTTTGTTCGTGTGAAGGCCCATCTGTGTATCGACAGACCTGTCGATTTGGACGGTCGAGTCGCCTCACTGTGAAGACGCATATTAATTTTGTGTTCAAGTTTCGCACCCTGTTTTCCTCCTCCCCCTCTAATTTGCAACTTTGCTCTTCTGCGAGGGGCGTTCGGGCGCGCAACCACAATGGGCCCGTGTATTCCGCGCCATATGTGCCGCTGTTTGTGCGATTGGCGTAGGTGGCGCTGCTGTGAACGACTAATCACCTAACCATTTATATAGATTGCGTCACCAAAATATACACGTCAAATTCAATTTTGTGCGGGGATGGATGCCTTATTATTCTCCCTTTCTCCGTGGTTGGGGATCAAAGTAGTTGAAAAGACGCAAAGCGTTAGCATTGCAATCCTCTTCGTGTGTGAAGTGTTGGTGTCCTATGGTGTGGCGTTTCAGAGAATCAGTTGATTCGTTGCAGTTTATAGATCGATGGACTATCGATTATATTCATTACTACCGCTAATATCGCGTGCCAGTGCTTCTTCTGTCGTTGTAATTAAAGGATATATGCTATTTATTTCTGGGCATGATTGACTTTCTATTAATTCATACTGCAATTTAATTACGGATAATAAATGCAAATTGCAGAACCAATCGGATGCCCTCCAAACCCACCGCAGCAGCTATCTGAACAAAATGCACATGTTTCGATGTTGTCATGGTGTAGCGGTTATTGACGATTCGAGAAACTGTAATTTGTAATGCCGTAATTGTGCAATTTTTGATTGAATAGCAATTAATCGCATGTTGCGCGCGGATGGCTCGTTTCGGATCCCTTTAATTCGGGCTTCTTTTGACCACTAGTCTTTTGTCCGCTTTCTCTGTGCGCCTGCGCGATTATATTTTTCGTCTTTGGTCCTTGTCATTTGTGGCTTTATTGTGCGCTGCTGGTACGAACATGAAGCTACTCGTATATACACTATGGAAGCGACGGGGAAGGAGGATTAATATTGCTTATAGCTGGTAGGGGGATGGGGTGATGGCGATCCACCAATTTGATGAGACGGATTTCGTGTGTTAATCCCGGACCACGTGTGTATACCAGCGGATGCCACACTTTTCGCCGACAAATTCTAGGCTTCAAACCAGAAGATGTTTAAATATACATTTGAACCGACTAATTGAGGGGGGCAGAAACATCACCCACACGCACGCCGCACGGCGCATATTTGGTGGTGGTACAACAACAACCATGGTGGTGGTAGGTTGCAGTTGTGTCGCCGCATCGGGAAAAGCCAGTCCTTGTGACTGAATTATGAATTTACAGTTGCAGTGAGAGCTCATCAAAATTATATATAAGATAAATGCCGGAGCAGGTTAATTCGTGAATGCTATGAAGTTTGGTTATTCCGGGTTCTGGAACCATTGTGCAGTGGCGAGACCTACTATGTTCCAGCAAAAATGCGAGCGTCAGCTTCCATTTTCTTTTATATCACGTAATCTGTGTGTATAATACGTGCGGTATCGGCTTATAAACCCGCAAGCTCCCGTTTCTAAACTCCCATTCCCCTTCTCGAACTCATTCGCCAGCCCCCTCCCACTCTTTCGTCGACACCTAATTCCAGTCGCGTGGCCATCGTCACATAAATTTGGACCCGGGACTACTGCTACGGCGAAACCACTCGCCGAGCACTAGGCTCAAAGACACGCGAGGGCTAGAATCCCGGTGCCATTGTACCAACGAACGGGGGAGCATCATTTTCTGTACAGTCAAAAAACTGAAATGCCTACAAATATTGCACTATTAATAGCTGTATCTTCCCAAATGATATACCATTGCGTGTGTTGTGTTAGAGCAATTGTTTTTGAACTGCGCACCGTGTTTTGGCCTATTTATTGCTCCTGTATACATTGTTTGAAAACATTGCGGTTGTACAAATTAACTAATTTCGTGTTCTTTTCTCTTTCATTTCTTTAGGTAAGTCCAAGGAAAATTTTATCTCATTTTTTGGCGGATTTGTTCGTTGGCGTTGAAAAGGTACAGTTTGTTGGCTGAGCCTCGACGAATGATGTCTGGATCAAGACTGGGACAATTGTCGTGTTGAAATGATTGTATTTTTTTTAGCAATTTGAACTCACTTGAATACAGTGGTTGTACAGTACACCTATTTGTTGTACTCGCGCCTCAACTAAATTACAGGCTGTACACAGCTTACGAGAGTTCCGACGTGCATGCCGTGTTGACCGTCGACAATGGACCCGCGTGGCCTGTTCGCCATCCCGTGGCAGCTCATGTGCGAGTGATGTGACTGGTTCTCTGTTTTTGTTCTTGTCATTCAGTACGCGCTGGCCCGTGATGGTGCCTCACTGCCCCGGGCACGTCCTCCTCAGACCTTGGGTCCTTTTGATACCAATGATTTGGCACAATCAATAGTTATCTGTTTTTAATTGATATCCGAAATTTGTTTGAAATCGGC
>JAQGBY010002040.1:0-25182 GCA_034698785.1 Mycogona germanica | reverse complement strand
CAATGAGAGCGCGCCCTGACAATACCCAATGGGGAGTAGGGGTGGCGCTGGAGGTCAAGACGAGAGTTTAGGTCGGAATAATCTGACCGAGACTCCTTGTCACTTCTTCCCGACCGGTTGACCACGTTGGTCGTTTCTCACCAATGAGTTGATCATGCTGCTCGCTTACCAATGAACATCATGTTGAGTCGGTTATCGATTTTCGAATATGAACTTTCAAGTTTTATCGTGTGAAAGATTTTTAATCGAACTCCATTGGACAATGTCGTAAAATGTTTTTGGACACTAAAATCGAAACTATTCTGCTTCGTCTATGAACATTTAATTTGTTTGCAATCGACATGTAATTCGCTTCCACCGGAGATCATCGAAGTGTCCATACGCATATTATTTGATGCAATTTCGAGGTATTTCGTGAAACGGGATTGCTCGTTCTCCCAACATATGAACTTGTTGTAGAGGAGATTTCGAACGCCATTGAACTTCATAATTGCAGATGAGTGATGGCGAAATTTGACCTTTATCAACATGCGATTGTCATGATCGTATCGACTGCGGTTTAAATCGACACTTCTACCTTAAGAATGGATTCTTAAGAAAACTTCAATCGAACGACAGTGGAAATTGATGTTTGAAATTGCGAGCAATTTGTGCGACGAGTGCAGCAGATGAGTGGACGAAAATGTGATTCGGCAGTGAACGTAAGAAAGGGGTAGCTCCCCAAACAATCGAATGTCTTGGTTTTTGAACCGGTAGAATAATATTGGACAATGCAATTTATTTAGTATTTGATTTGATATTGTTTCAAGTGTTCTGGGGATCTGATATTTGTTTGTTTACTGAAATATAAATGATAAAATATACTGATGGATATGTAAGAGAATTGAAGTGTGTCCTGCCCAAATAATTTTTGCAGAATCAGAGGTTTTCTTTTCTTGTTTATTAAATATTCAAATTAGATGGAGGAAAGATGAGATAAAGTGAGAGGTTGTCCCTTGTTCATTATAGATAGGTTGGTTGCTGCCCAACACATGCTGCTTGATTAATAAAAGTATCAAAAAATAATATTGCTTATGCTGTAGCCAACACAAAAACAGTAGTGAAAACATATTTACAAAAAATATTGCTTATGCTGTAGCCAACACAAAAACAGCAGTGAAAACATATTCACAATAATTTTGCTTATACTGTAGCTAGTACCAAAACAGTAACAAATCCACAATCAGAAGAAATAATAATTGTGCCTACACTACACACATTGTAATAGTGATCAAAGAAATATAAAACAAAATAATTACTCATAAGATAAAAAGAAAAAGAGCATAAGACATTATCAAGAGATATCCTGTTTTTTTTTAATAGGACCAACTCCTCTGTGGTGTGAGTGGGAGTTATCTGTTGGTTCCCCACCTTACAAAAACAAGCACATTTCTATATTACCAGGGAATCCTAACTGTCATAAGCAGTAGAGACCAGGCCATCGCGGTTCATCACCTGGTTGTCCTATGGTATAATCTGTTGGGAAATGGGAAATGGATTAAAATCTTTAAATCAACAAGTTTCTGCAAAAGAAACTACAACCAGGAAAATTGCATTGCCTTGCAAATAGTAAACTAAATTTAGTAATGGGTGCGCATAGCTTTTAGCTTGTTAGAGGTATAGTGTTTTAGGATCCCTACTATGTATATTGATTCTAATTATATTTTAGTGTGTCATTTGAGAGGTTAAGTAGCCAATTTCGCATTTGAAATTGGGAATATAGGTGTTACTTCCATATTAATATTGTTCAGTAAAAATAGTGCTTTCAAAGTGTTCATAATGATGATAGGTCATTTCGAGAGATAATTCTATATGGTGTTTAACAAATTGGGACATTTTTCCTCATGTTAAACCATAACCTAATATTCAGTTTACTGGCTCATTCAGTTTAAAAGTGGTTTTAAGATTTGAGTTCTCTTATTGCCTACATCTTCTTGTTTGAATTTATGTGTTTTTAATAAACCGCTTATGGAAGTTAAAATTTGCTAAAAGGTGTTTAACGTATAGATTTCGATAATTTGAAAATTGAAAATCATGTTATTGAGCTTGATGAGAATTTTTATTGTTAAGACTACAAATAAATATTGTTCCCTTTGGAAAGGTGGTTTGTCCCTGATCTGTCTACTCTTGATGAGTCTTGCTTTTCTACCTGTTGATGATGAATGATGATCAATACTTCAATACATTTCTAGTAAATTGTCATTAACATTGCACTTCTTCTATTATCATCATAATTTATAAATCTTTATAATTCATAGTATTGTCTTTGGATTTTAATCATTGGATTTACATCTAAATTGGTAATTGTTGCTTTAAGTTTGAATATATACTAGGTGTAGAAGAGTGGGGCATACTAGAATGGTTCAGGAGCTGCATTGTAGGTGTGACTCGTACTTCAACTCATATTTCCCTAGAGTGTCGACAGTGGAATAGCCTAAATGAGTCTCAAGTCAAGAGCCTGTTAGGATAGGACAACCACACCTTTGCCCTTAACTGGTCATTAGACCCTGCCATAGGCCCTTCCGGGGCTGCTTGTGGGTACATATTGTAATTGTAATTGTAAAGTGTGATTAGTGAAATCTAAACATAATAGTCTTCCACTGCATTTTATAAAGTCTTCCACTGCTATACAATAAAGTCTTCCACTGTGTTCTAATTTATCAGCCATCATACTTTTATAACTTGAAGAAAGGAACATACACAGCTTCAAAATATCAAATAAAATAGTTTTATTACATTCGGAAAAAATAATACAACAACCCAAAGAGTTGGTTGAACGAAATAAAATCTACAATCAACCAACTCCAACAATCGGATTTTGAGTCACCCTCCAGTCAGCTGTGAAACGGCGACCGATTCCAGATTTGTATTTGCCGCCACCCGCTCTCGAGAAGATCAACGTGAATAACAGAGAGCGAGAAGCGGGTAAATTTAGGTAAGCTGCTCTTCGCGCTCTCGTTTAAACAGTGCTTTGTCAAATGTGGCAATATGTTAATTTGCTCGGACCGGAATTTATTATTCCTTAAAGGTCGATGTCGATGTCTGGCTCCAGGCAGTCGAAAGGTCAGCCTTCTAGGAATTCGACACAGCTTGACCCACACTTGGACTACTTTTTTTATCCACCCACAAGTTTGGTTCAGTCCACCAATAGCTACCGCCACCTGGTGAGTCACGTGATTGTGACAATATGTTAATGTCAGCCATTTTCCTTGGGCAATTTTTCTATAAAATCATTCAAATCTCGTGCCTCGTATGTTGCCGTCTATTGTCGATAGGCGGCGATACCTGTGACAAGTCTCCGCTAATGTCGATAGGTGGCGATGCCGGCGGAAAAGGGGCGTGCAGCATTTGTCTGTGTTGAGAACTTGAACTCAACTTTCTGAAGTCGAATTTCATAAATTCACATCACAACGAGTCTCCAGAAGGTTGGGTGTGTTTTGTTAACATTTTATTTTAAGGAGTTTCGGATCAGACATGGAGAAAGCGTTGGACAAATGCTTGGATGAAGTGTGAGTTGTGTACCAGACATGTTTTTGACTACATAAGTTCTGCGAGTGATAAAATAACACGATTTTAATTTCAATATATTGTCAGGAATTGTTCATCCCCGGGAGGGTTTTAACGGGGGTTAAAATACCAGATAGTCATAAATTGTGATGTACTATCCAAACAGACTCTGAAGTTGGGACTCCGTTCCGCAAGGGCCGTTCAACTGTCAACACATTCTGGGGAAATAAGAGTTCAAAGTGCGAATCAGACGTACATTGCAGCCCATTTACAATTTTTGAATGACCTTTGCTTCAACTCCTAGTCTGAGCCAGACACACAACTTTCCCCCAACATTTTGCACTCACAAAATTGGCAACTTAAAATTGTACATGTAGGCAGTTTAATACATGTGAATCTGAGACGTCCCTTTAATTGTAAACACGTACCGAATCGGTATCGAAAGAATTTGTGCGTTCAATGATGCGAACACATTATATTCCCTTAGCAAAAAGCATAACATTCGAGTGTTGACGCTCCCTAAATGAATCCAAATCAGATTGTTTTATGTGAACATTGGCATGATTAAAGGTACCTACCTTCCTTCGTCATGATTTGTGTAATTTCCATGTTTTTATTTAACAGGCATTTTTGTTAAGATTTAGTATTCTCATAACTACATTTTTTTTTGTTCTTCAGGTTGGCTGTACCCGGGGTTGTTGGGGTTCTGTGTGCGGACGAAAAAGGACTTTGTCTGCAAAGTAAGTAGGTTTTTTTTTTTAAAAAGGCTCGGCGGTCCCGGGTTCGATTCCCGGCGCGGGCTCTCAAAATTTTCGATCCCGGAAGTGCCCCTCACATAGTGCCTAAGCGCTATGAGGGGTACAGAACGCCTGTAGTGTGGTTGACTACAGTTGATTGGGGAAAAAAAAACTTAATGTTCTTAATCTCGCGTGTCAGCAGTTACGGTATGTAGAGGATCGATTTTTAGAAATTCTGGGACTGTTGCTTCTGTTTCAGATAAAGGAAAAGCTTCACCTGTGGCCGCCGGTATTATTGTAGAGTTGGCCAACACGGCGGCCAAGATTGAGCCCGGATCCAGCGATTTTCCCACGGTAATCCTAGAATCAGATACCACGTAAGTACTCGTGTATTCTTTTAAGAACAAACTCGTGGTTTCACCAGAATAAGGGGAATTTCACTTTTTTTTTAATTCGCGGTAGTCACTGCACTACAGGATTTTCTGTGCCCCTCGTGGTGCTCAGGCACTATGTGAGGAGCACATTTTCACCAGTACCTCGGGAATCGAACCTGGGACCGCCGAGCCATAGTCAGTACACTTGAAAAATACAGGGAACCGGTTGAACAAAGCATTCGGGCTTGAATTGCCAGGCCAGATTGTTTCAACTTCAAAATAAAATTTATTCCTAATTTTTCATCTTTTTAAATTTGTATTTTTTTAATAATTCACTAAAGTGAGGCACAACTGGAGTTTCTGTACCCCTCTTGGTGTCTTAGGCACTATGTGATATTTAAGCTGACTCAGTAATCTGTGCATATGAGGATACAAGTCTAATGTTAATCGTCCTTTCGTATGTGCCTCTTCTTGGCCTTCATTTAATTAAATTTTAATAAATGACTGAAATTTATTCATCAACCGGTGTTGGACGACAACGAAACACTTTTCATAATTATCAAATCGTTTAAAATAGTAATAGATCAGTTTTATAATAGATATATATAGTCACTGTTCGATTTCAGTTCGGAGTTGACCCAAACGCAGGCAAACATTCGATTAAAGATGTCCTACAAAAAATGTCATGCTTTAAACTTCTGTGGTGGGGGTCACATGAAGCATACGTCAAACTGATAAAACATTTCTTCTCGTTTTCCAGCAACATGATGATTAAAAGGGTCGACAACGTTACAACCTGCATTTACAAACTGTCGGGTCGGTAGTGAAAAATGTTTTATTGTCTGAAATTCTATGCAACGTCTCTCCTAATTATGTCAATTATAATTATACACTGTAATGTGATGTTAAAATAAAATGCATAATTCTGTTAAAAGAAAATTTAAATGATAGTAGTATATTAGTAGATTGATACGACTCGTCGTAGCGCAGTTGGTTAAGCGACGGACTGTGGTTCGGCGGTCCCGGGTTCGATTCCCGGCGCGGGCTCTCGATTATTCGATCTCGGGGTACTGGTGAAAATGTGCCTCTCACATAGTGCCTAAGCACTGAGAGGGGGACAGAATCTTCCTGTTGTGATCAGTCACTTCAGTGAATTGAAAAAAATATTACAAAGTTAGTGTTTGGTGCTTCTATATAAACCAGACCCTTTACAAATTAATTTTATTTCTGAAGATAAAGATAAAGAAGGCTGGTGACCTGGCATGAGCGGTCAGCAGCAGGGCCCACCGCCTCCTATGACTGTCCAGCAGCAACAACAGTTGTTGAAGCAGAAGCAGTTCATCGCCATGTGAGGGCAGCAGCAGCAGTTCCCCTCCCTCTACGATCATCAGCCTCTGCAGCCGCACTTCATGATATTTCCAGGATCTCTGCCTCATTTTATGAATGTACACAACCTTAAATACTTGTTTTACATGGATATCAAGAATTAAATATAGGATAAAATATTATAACATTAAAAAAATGAAATGAGTGTTTTTTGTTGCTGAAGTGTTCAACAGAAAGTATAGGACAATGATAAGAATTTTCAACAGTAAATAATGTAACAAGACAACTCATGAAAAAATAAATATTGCTTTTTATTTTTAAGGACTAGTATTTTTAGAATACATTAGTTGCACACGAAATAAAACTTATTCAGCGTCTCAAAGTTGTAAATTTATTTAATAATGCAAAACTCCACTTCACGATTAACTTCATCTAATGAGTGCGTACACGCATAAAAACAATTTTCCGTGCTCCTAAAATGAATTTAATTTCAATTTTTTTTTATCCACTACTTACACCCAAAAAAATCAAATTGAATGAATGAACAAACTGAAGAATTTTAAATTAAAATTAAAAAATTCGCATAGACATTTTCAATTTGTTGATAGATGCGCTCTTCAATGCATCTGTCGAATCTGTTCCACCAACTTTTAGTCAAAAATGCGATTTATTATAGAAACATTAAAGCATTTGAAGTACGTGTCAAAATAAATAGTGCAGAAACCATTATCACTGACCAGGTGGCGAAATATTTAATTGGTCAGTGAGGGCTCCTATCTCATAAGGCACACTTCAGTAACTAAATTAGGTGCTAAATTACATTCGGTTGCCAATTTGATATTGGCGTTTTGAGAGCGAGCAATCATTTGCACACGAGTTCATATTGCTAGGTAGGCAGTGCATAGTGGCCATCGGAAAGACGTACATACAATTGTTTTCAAGATACACTGTGATATTGGCAAATTTAGCTATCCTCTGTATGGGTACGTGTATCATTTCGCATATCGAAATTATACACGTTTTTCGGTTAGATACCAATGACTAGCTTCCGTTGAGAACGCTTAAGGATCGCTCGGAATTTTCATTTAAAAAAAAGAGTAATGACCACAGAGACCAGCCGTCTATAAGATTCATTGATCACTTCATTTCTCATGCAGTTTACTGAACATTTCAAACGTTTGTTACTAGTATTTATCATTTTATATCGGCTGCCTTTGGCAGATTATTTGGGAGTGAATTAAAAGCCTTGACTTGCTCTTGTCGTTGGGGTTGAAAAATTCTCCAAATGATATATATAAGGTGATGAAATGTATGTCAACGTCTTTGGTTGGGGGAAAAAGTATGCAATAAATCAAACACGCAGTCTTCAGTAGCGTAGCGGGAATAACAACTGTTACCACACACACACACACACACACATCTCGCGCTCAAATATATTTAAAAAAAATTAATTGAGTTAATTTTTATCCCTACTCTGTGCATAATGTGAATTGTACATTTTCACCATTAATCCCAGGGATCGAATAATCGAGAGCCCATTTTGAGACTCGAACCAGGAAGTCTGACTGCCCACCAACTGAGCTCCGACGGAACGTACAATAATGCATAATACACTAATCTATACTATCAATAGTTGACCAATATAGTTAACTACAGCAGAACCTCGATTATCTGGACTAATTGGTGTCAGGGGTGGTCCGGACAATCGAATTTCAATAAAAGAACACTCATTTTTGCATTAAATTATGTCAATTTCAATGAAAAGGAATACACAGTAGTACATTGAAGTCACATGACGCCCACCATCCATCCGACATCTCACTCGTTTACATACATCAACCTCATTTTTTTAGGACACGTCCGGATAATCAGGGATCTACTGTATTTTAAAATCGTATTTGGCATCTAGGAGTAAAATTTCACCACCATTTGTAAAATACAAACGCAACTTATAAATAGAAAGAAACACGCAAAAATCTTAATTATTGTTGTCAGAACATCCCCATGTCTACCATAGCATGGAAAACAAATGATGGTGTGCAATTTTCAGCTTGTTTGAAATGCCTGAAAGTAAAAATCTTTATATGTTCTGGTTTTATTTTTTCAGCGAAACACACTCAACACACTCCAGGCAATGAGCAATTTTCATGAATTTCTGTTTGCTAACGAAATTTTAAAGAAAAAAATATCACCGAAAATGTGCAAAAACCACCATTTGCTCACCATCGTCTGTCGCCAAATTCACCTAGCGACGGCAGCACAACACAACGGCGAAACGATGAGCGTGAACTACGATGACTCACTTCTCCTTCAAGCGAACATCAGACGACTCTCGCCGTGCTTCATGACGAAGAACTCGTTTGGCTCCAGTCCGCTTTCTTTGGCACTCTCTTCCATCTTTTGGGGCGGCTCCAGGTAATGCTAAAAATAGACAAGTGTCGTATAAACCTTTTGACACTGTAAACGTGTATATGTAAATGTATTGTGGCGGGGTAAAATTAAACTTTATTAAGATGCTATTCTGTTGGGAAAACGTTCGATATCCTAGTGCACTAGAAGTATCACCGCATGAGCGCCAAGATGGTGGAGACATTACGTGGTTTCGTAGTCTTAACTAAGACTCGGAAACGTGGATTCGGAGATAAAAGATACGACTTTTTTGCTCCTACTTGGAGGCAACAAGACGGCAAAACTCGACGAGTTTAACACAACTGGAGCGAGAGACAACACAACTCGAAACCCCCGGAAGGTGGCAGCAATAGCTGCCAGGTGGTCCGGGGGTTCGGTGGCATCATTCTTCAACATATTCTAAAACAGCTGTTACGTCGTTTTGAATAAAATAGTATAAAGCACCATCGACATGCGTCATGTTAGAACTTGATGTCCCACCTTCGGTAGGTTGCACCGCATTGTGTTTTAATATGCAAATTACAGCGATAACTCCAACCCACAAATCTCTTTGTACAGAAGCCACGAAAAAGGGAAGACGGTACCTCATGGGTTAGCTTGAAAGTTCCCCAATGGATTCCCAAACTTTGACTCGCCCGGATATCTTTGTGGATTTTTACAGCTTCCACGGGGTCGATATGCTGGGTCTGCATGAACCACCTAAAATCATGTCCATATAGGAATAAATTATACAAATGGATAAATTACACTTTTCATATGAACCCCACATATTTTTATTTATTTCATCTGTAACGAGATCGTCAAATTTTCCCCTGTACTGTGTGCATTTTTAAACAAAACGAATATACAAAAATACGAATATACGAAATAAACAATTTTCCCTTTGACCAATCCAAGCATTGCAGCTGGTACAATCGTCAAACGTTGGACAATTTCTCACAAAATCGAACCTTGGTTCATAAGCTCCAATGGGAATCGCAGCCAGATCAAACGGACCATACTTCAATCCGATTTGACGAAACGCGTCACAATATCCAGTGTCGCCGGCGAAAAAGAACCTGTACCTCGGACTGATCACACAGAAACTGCCCCATAGAACCTGAATTAGTAAGAAAAAATGATAGAAATTGTCAGGTTACATGACGCGGAAACTCAGATGAGTTCTAGCCTGTAATACTCACTTCGATCAAGGCCTCTCCATGATCTTATTGATTTTCCAGAAGCACCTGGTTGTGATTGGCGCGTTCACAATCCAATCGCAAGTACCCATGATGCCGCCATTGTCCAAATTCGTCATTCTGGTTGTTTGTTTGGAAAGAACATCCCAGCAACGGAGAAAACCGGAAAGAGTAAAAATTTCAAATAAGCGCTCACCATGTTGTCGTCCTTGGCTGATCGCTTGCACCAGTGCTGTGCGGGCGTGAAGACAAAGGTGGTGTCGCGGGTGTGGGGCAGGCAGCTCTCCTCCCACCAGGACAGCTCGGTGACGCTCTGACAGCCGCAGCCGTGCATCCAACGCTCCAGGCCCAACGGCACGAACCACTGCAGGTCGGCACCGAACCTAGTGTCAAAAGAGAATTTTCAATTGCGAATTTTCAAGTTCAAAACTTTTTGGCAGACTGAACGTTTCGAGAAATAGAACCATGGTGTCGATAATTTATTACAAATACAATATGTACCCACAAGCAGCCCCGGAACGGGCCTATGGCGGGGGTCAAATGACCAGTTAAGGACAAAGGTGTGGTTGTCCTATCCTAACAGGCTCTCGACTTGACTCATTTAGGCTATTCCACTGTCGACACACTCTGGGGAAATAGGAGTTGAAGTACGAGTCACATCTACAATGCAGCTCCTGAACAATTTTATTATGTCCCGCTCTTCTACATCTAGTAGGAGCCTGTCTCACAATTTCCCCAATTTCCACATCTATAAGGCAAAAACCTGGCACTAGCTGAAATGCTTAGAATTTACTGGAACATGTTTTCATAATATTAACAAAACCAAATGGTTCTTTTGAACGAAACGACTAAAAATTGAATAGAATGGTGCTAATAATTGAATAGAATGGTGCTAAAAATTGGGTTTAAATAAATCATAATTTTCTAATAGTTTAAGTTGCCTTAAAAATATGTTCTGGAAAATAACTATTGAACATCAAAAACAATAACCTGATTAACAATAACATGATCGTAGCCCAGTCGGTATTGCTACTGGCTGTGGTTCGGCGGTCCCGGGTTCGATTCCCGGCGCGGGCTCTCGAAAGTTTCGATCCCGGGGTACTGGTCGTTCCCCCTCGCACAGTGCCTAAGCACTATGAGCCTGTAGTGCGGTTGACTACAGTTGATGGAAACTAAAAAAAAAAAAAAAAACTGTACTGTATGTACTTATGTACTGTATGTAAAGTTTACTGAACGTGTCTTGACAATTTCTAGAAACTTAAATGGTTTTAAATATTACCTTTTGGTACAGGTAATATTTACACAATTAAATTAAGAGAATAAATACGGGACAGAAACGTGGAAACTCGATGTTAAAATGAAAGTCAGTGTTGTTACAATTACATTGTATTTGGTAGAAAGCTAATTTAATTCAGAAAAAATTCCAAACTATTGCTGACTATTTAAATCTATAAATTTACGTCTTCATATTAAAAATAGAGTTTAAACAAATGATTATAATAGTTCAGGATAAAGGGCAGCTGGCCTGAGTAATGCAACTTATTATTAATGAGCTTATTTGTTCCCAGAAGGTTGAATGATTTAGGTGGAGGGCAACAGAAAAATGACAGATTTTATCTAACTAATTCGATTTTTGTTAATAATTTGACCGCAACATGAGCATGACAATAGTACCAAACGTTCGACAATTTTGTTTACCTGGCGTTGAGAAGTAACACCGAATTATAGTCCAGGTGGTCGTAGTGGTTGTGACTGATCAGGACGGCATCGATTCTCGGCAAATCATAGATGGTTCCCGGCACTGGCCTGTAGCGCTTTGGACCGACGAAACCCAGGGGAGAGGCACGCTCACTAAAGATTGGATCTGTTCAAAAGAAAACTAGGTTTATCGACATTTGAACTGAGGAACTCTTCTTTCATTACTAAATTCTGATTTTCACTAGACTTCAAGGCTGAGCTATGCTTTCTTTTAAATGTGACACAATGACAAAATGTGAGAATTGGACGCTGGCGTTAAAAACTTACAACTAAGCAATAATACAACACAAATGACTTTTATCCTTATTCTAAGCGACCATTCAATTACGCGACCATTCAATTACTTAACCAAATTGACCAAATTTTCAAAAGATCAGAACGAATTTAAGGAATTTGCTAAAACAAGCAGAAATACGTGAAATTCCTCAATAAAATTTTAGAACTCTCATGACCATGATAACAGACAACATAAAATAATTTTAAAATTCGGCAAACACCTGTGGGGAAACTAAATATTTTCACAATTGTAAATTATAATCAAATGACATTAGATCATTATTCTTATTATTCGTTCGGCGCTGTCCCGAACACAACTCAACATCGGACAAAATAATATAATTTCAAAGCATCTCTAATCTCAAACAGAAGAATTTTCTCAAATTTTCAAATCTTTGAACTCAAACTTTGATTGTTGAGGCAAAAGAAAGTGCAATTTACCTGTCAAAATCGTCAGTTTGTCAAACTGCACCAACACGGTAGAGTGACCCAACCACGTAACTCGCATTCCTTGCCGAGGAACGTTCTTCAGTGATTCCTCATTCAAAGCGACTATGGGTAGTGTCTTGTCCAACTCCTGCATGAAGATAAAAACAACTCAAGAACTGATACTAGTAGTATTTATTGATCACTGAACCCACACTCGGTGCTTCAGAACTATTCGAGGGTGGTACACTTTCGCCAGTACTCCAGAGTCGAATAAACAAAAATCCGCCTTGGGAATCGAATTCAAGAGCGTCGCACCAGAAGTCTGTCCGCTGAGTGTCCGACGAGTCTGACGAGTGAAATAAAATATAATAATAAATTTTAATAGTACAGTACTCACTTTAGCCGAAGGTATGTTGCTGCTGTCTTTGGAGGTCAAAGAATACTTGAGCGCATCCCACCAGGACGGCTTGACCCAGCCGGTCCACGGACACCGGAACCTGCCGTCCTCCAGGATGGGCTGGTACAGGTCGTCCTGCATCATCCGGCCCATGGGCGGCCGCGATCCGACCGGATGGATGATCGAGTCCCGCTTCAGTGTCGACGCCGACGTCGCCGAAGTTCGCTTGCTGCGTTGCGGCCGTTCCAGGGTGGTGGGAACCGGAGGCAACGGGGATGCCGGGTCGGTGCCGCCCTTGTCGTCCGACATTGCAGATTGCATGGGGTGGGTCAGCGAGTAGCGCTTGTAGAGGACAGGTGCTGCGGCGCTGTTCGAAACACCCGAGTAATCACCTGACGAGGAAAACAGAAAATGGGGCAATTGACATACGGAGTACTAATTGCACAGTTGTGTAAGCAGATGTTTGTGTTGACAGCACGCAAGTCTAAACTAGACATTAATTTGCTTCGCGAGATTGGTCTTGTTCCTAATTTTCAAAAATTATTCCGTTTGAGTCAGTGGTCTAATCACGACGCCGTACCCGTTCCTTGGGTGCAATTTAGTTTTACCATCAAGCAGAAGAGGAGCACGACTTTTAACGTCTGACTTAACTTGTTGCCGAACTATTCTTTTTGCTGTCTCATCAATGTGACATTGAAACTCGCAGTGCTGCAAACTTGGAAAGCTTTTTACAATTGCAATTGCACTATGTACCCGCAAGCAGTCCCGGGGATCTGAGCTTAAACAAATTAAAGCCCTACCTACCGGCAAACAAATTGATGAGAATGACAACGCTGTTTCAATTGATAACGCTGTGAAGAAGGATCTATAGTCACATTCTGAATATAGAAATACTTGAGTGAAACCAAACAGGAGTTGCTTTCCGTTTGCTCGTCGTTTCCTAACCTGCGTTCGATGATAGCGGGGAAGATTAAACAGCAAAACCTTCTCGACACATTTTTCCTGAAGATAATTTTTTTTAAAAAATTATACGAACAAAATTAAAGGCGTATTCGATCATGAAAGTAATGTAAACGTTATCACGCGACTCCTGCGATAATTCTCCATTCGACCTTGCGCAGGAATGAATACAAGTGGCCAAAGGCCCAATCCAAAAGTACCCAAATTAATTTTGTAGGATGTCTTATTCTATTATTTATTAACCCCGGTTAATTTTGGTGAAACGACTGTTTAAAAAAATGGTAGAGATATTCCATTTAATAAAAAAATAATACAGTTGTTTAAAGAAAGAATGGAAAAACGTAAATCATCCAATATGGTCTACTTAAATTGTTCATACTCCATAATAAATAAAATTTAAATCCAACGCACTACAAAATGAAATAAAATTAAAGTTTTCACAGACTTATAAATGGCCCAACATAAAACAATCTACTAGATAGTAATGCTAAAATGTAGTCCGAAAATGTCTGATAGTAAAAGAGGCTTTAATCCATCAGGGTATGGTTTCCCGACGAAATTTTTTTCTTTGGTTACGACGATCTTTGGCGCGAAGAAAAATCTTCGGCGCCCTGTGATTGGCTGATTTGGTGACGTTTCGCAACTTTGAAAGCGAAACGTCACCAGATCAGCCAATCATTGGGCGGCGAACATTTTTTTTCGCGCCAAAGATTCGTCGGAAAACCATACCCAGGTACAGTAAAATTAAAGAGAGAAAAAACACGAGCTTCTAAAAGACCGCTATGTCATTATCAAATAACTGACCACACTACACGATCGTCTCGTACAAGGTCATATCTTGCTCATATCAAGGTCATAACAATTTAAACAATTGGCCGCTTTGATGATGAAGTAGGATTCCGCTAGCAAACGTTCGCGCTTTTGGGGAACAAAAAGCCAGTGTCTTTTACTATCAGACATTTTCAGACTACATTTTTATCATGAAAAATGATCGATATACGATGTAATGCAATCGAAAGTCAACAACAAGATCGTGACACATGACATCGTAAACAACGTGACGATTGCAATCCATCAATCACTTTATATATTTGCTACAGAGTATTACTACCATCGGTTTATAAGAAACTCCTGTTGTGATATACCACACTTCAGTGAATTTTAAAAAAAATGGCTATTGCAAGTTCCGAATTTGGAGAATCTTAATATTTTTCCATTTCTCAAATGTTTCTATCAATTTTAACAAAAAATATTTCATTACATCTGACTATATCTCTGTAACCTCATATCGATACTGAGCATTTGCGTCACACCCTTTACGACGTCATTTTTGATAGACCAGTAAATTTACCAAAAGTGAATGTTTAAAATATAATTTATCGGACACCATCTTTTTTAAGGCGTCCATAATTAAATGCAACATCAACGTACCTAGAGATTCCTGGCGGACCACCGTGTCCCGCCGCACCAGCCGGTTGAACTCGATCAGAGTCACCGCGTCCATGCCGCTGGTCCGCGACACCAGCGACACCTGGCGCGAGTGTCGAAACGCATCCGGTCGGTGGTGTTGGTGGCGATCCGCCGCCGGATGTCCGGTTGAACCGGACATACTCGCCGCGTCGAATCCGCGGCGCGGGTACCGATCCAAAGGGCTCTCCTTGTTCTCGTGACAGATCGGACTCTGGTGGAGATCACGACCGTCGCCATGGTGATCGATCGGCGAATCCCTCTCAAGTCTATCAGGAGACGACAAACGATTTATCGACGCGTCCTTTGACCTTCCCTGCGGATCGACTTGACGTTCGTCAACGTCGTCGTTTGACGAATCCCTCACAAGTCTGCTGGGTGACGAAATGCGATTTTTGGACGCGCCTTTTGACCGTCTCTGCAAATCGAGATCATTTTGGTAGTCAGAGGGGTGATCGCTTGACGAGTCCCTTAAAAGTCTGTTCGGAGAAGACACACGGTTTTCTAATTTGCCCTTTGGCCTACTTTGTTCATCATTATAATGACGATTAAGGACTGAATTCCGATCAAGGCTATCGGGCGACAGCTCCCGATTTTCTGAAGCGCCTTTCAACTGTCCCAGTGCTTCCTCTCCTAAATCGTACTGATCGATCGACGAATTCCCATCAAAGCTTCCAGGTGACAGCGATCGATATGCCGACGCCCCCTTCGACTTCCGTGGTGGCCTGCTGGCGAACTTTCTGAATCGGTTTATCCTCGAGTCAGGTTCGGACGGCTCCACACTGGTCCCGCGAAATCTACCGCCCGCGGAACTCTGCCCCCTTCCGCCGGAAGCGGAAGCGACTGTCGTCTCCTCCGCTGGTGACACAAGAGCCACCGCACAGCCGATGTTGCTGTCCAGTGTCAGTTCAGCGTGTGCGTTCCTCCGTCCAGTTACACTAGATACCACCGAGTGCGAGTCCTCAGAGAACGACTTCCGCAGTTTGTTCTTGCGACGCGAGGGCACTTCGGAGGGAGCAGCAGCGCTCGAATTCCGCAGGAGGTCTTCGGCACGACTAGAACACCGACTGCTGTCCAGCAGACTTTCAAAGGTCAGCCGCTCATTGACAGTAGAGTCACGAATAACCTTGGTGGATGTCTGACCAGCTCTGGTGGAACTCCTCGGAAGGGAACCTGTGGTGGAGTAACCCATATGAGAATAACCCTTGGCAGAACGACCTGTGGTGGAGTGGCGGCCCATTTCAGTGTGATCAGTGGTGGAGTGACCCTTGTCAAAATGGCTAGTGGTGGAGTGATCTATAATGGAGTGCCTCGTATCAGAGTGACCTGCGATAGGTTGATCTGGGTCAGAATGACTAGTACCAGAAAGGCCAATGGCAGAGTGACCTGTGTCTGAAGAACGGTCTGGGGTGGAGTGAACTGTGGCCTGAGGACCGTTGACAGTTCCTTCCTCAGACACCGGCAACAGCGAACCCCTCCGGGCGGATCGGCGCTGCCCGGCTCCACGGCCGGCCGACCGCAACGACTGTGTGTCGACCGAGGCGGACTTCTTGAAGAATCGCCGCAGCGACTTCTCGCTGGTCGTTTCCCTGATACTGGGCGAAGCGGATGACAGGCGAGACGAGGATCGACTCTTGCCAGGGGACGGCGTGCGCTCGGTAGGCAGCTGGCGTCCGAACAGCTGACTCTTGTCGGCCAAGTAGTCTTCGTCGAGGTGGGCGTTGTGCGATGTCGAGCAGATGAAGCCCTCCCGTTTGAGAGGAACCGGTGATGGCTGGGAGGCAGTGTCGACGCTGGTATTGGGATCGCTGTCAGCGGTGACTGTAGACTCCACGTCTTGGCTAGCACTCTTAGCTAGCTTACGTTTGTGACGTTTGTTGTCCATGGTGAACTCTAACCACCGGTAAGTGACACCGGATCGGACGGATCGACTGGCACTAAGGTTTATTAGTGTGCAACAAAATAGCCGACAACTGGAATGATATAAAGGTCGATCATTAGAATTGTGTTAAAGAACGACAAAAAATATCCTATAACACATTCATCGGCACTTGGAATGGTGGAAATATTTAATACATAAAAACAAATTACATAACTCAACGTAGGAATTTATTATTATTTTTGACTAGCTGAACAAAGCAGTCAGGACCTCTCATCAAAATTGTTAAGAAGACTTCAGCGAAACAGTCAAAGACACCCAAAAGAGATGTTCATTGGTTTGGATACATTATTTTTTAATTAATCAGGAAAATTTGAAGTTACGATGGTAGAATTTTGATAAGGATAGTTGTAATAAAATTGAAGAATTCCTTCAGTTTAATGACATTTGTATAACTTTTCCAATGGAATAAAATGCAAAATTCACACAATTTATGCATGTTGTGGTTTGACATTTAAATGAATAAAAAATAATTTCTGAAAAGACTTGATAGAAAAAAATTAATTTGTGTAGTTGTTGAAACGATGACCGCCAAATTTTTAAAATTGAGAATAATGCACGACACTAGGACATACTTTTGTTTAGGAGCAGCAAGAATTGCGTTGAATGATTCGAATTCTGGCCCCGCACACATTTTTTGGGGATTGGAGATCGGATAGTTATGCTAAGTTGAGAGGGTCCATGCAATTTGGGGTAGGCCCAGTGGCCAGATTATTTGAGGTTTACTTCACAGGGTAATCCGGCCCCTACAGGGCTACTACTTCTCTCGGGGCCGGATTCGGAAATAAAAAGGGCCAAATTATCGCAATCAAGTTATGGATATATAACATCACACGGAAAATTGCATACCCACTCGACAATTGTGTCATGCCGAACTGTATTTACGTTTTTTATTAGCGCGGGGAGGCGCGAGGCTGGGCCTAGGTCATGTTTAACCTTGCCTAGGCCTGAAATAGTTCACGGGAGACCTTGAAAAGTTGGAGAAGTTGCTGGGTATACCCTATTCGACATTCCTCAGTCCCTACGGTTGGTTCCGAGTTTGGAAACTAATTTCTCACGTCCAGATCAACTTGTGGACCGATAGATCAAGCGGAGATTTCGGCGCAGGCCCACCTCATACTTTGTGTCGTTGAATTATTAATTAATTCACTGTAATAATTTCAGAAAACTAAAATAATAAACTTTTTGCTGCACCAACTTTCGCGACTCTCCCCGACATATTTTTTTAAACTTTCGAACAACTTTGATGTCATTCGATGTAGTGTGCGTCGAGCATTTGCGAATTACCGCGAGACGGCGAAATCATCGTAATGCGTTGAAACAATAATTTGACGGCGATGGCCCTCTAGCGGACCCGATTATATATTCGACGCAACCCATCTCAAAGGTGATTGAAATGTGTGTTTTTACACTGGCTTATTCTGAGGTGCTTCTAATAGGGAATTTCATTGAATTCATAGAATAAATAAAACAAAGAATACTTGAAACAATGATCATCAATTATTATTTATTTGAATTTGTTAAAATGAAATAAAGTGTTCAAAATTACATTTTTAAAAACCTCTTTAATAATTATTTTATTTATATTGAATCGAGAATTGTATGCCAGTCTCTACCTTGCTGGAGTCCCCACTTGATTTTGTGGGGTGCCAGTCACACAGATATGGAGATCCGGATAATGATATGGTTCGTTAAATATTATGAGTATTTGTATTCGCACGCTTACAAGCGCTCGGTAAATTTATGAACGCGTTTCTAGCCAATCTCGGTATGCCTGTCAGAAACGCGTTTCGTGACATTGTCTGAATAGGGCCTTATAAACGTATAATTTTAAAGATTTGTAAATTTTGTTTTTTCAAAAAAAAAAATTAAAAGTGTAAAACACAACTGATTAAAAATGAAATTCTTTCATCATAATATCTGATTACAAAACTGTTTTTGATTACAAAACTGTTGTCGTGAGTGAATGAACGAATCACATTTTCATTTGTCGCTCCCCTAGTGTCGTTACATAACGTCTAGATATGTAAGATTAGATATCAGATCGCCAATAATGTCCTTGACGGGCATGCTGGTACTGTTACTGTGTTACATTAGCGTTTCTGTCAGCCAGATTAATCAATTAGAAACTATTAATACTACTTCCTGATACTATTTCATATTATCTAATTAAGGATCATTCAATAAAGTTGTCATTTTTGTTGTCCCAAATAGCCAAGTAATCCTGGTATCTATTATTCATAGATCACATTCCGTGATTGGTTCCACTGGCGCCATCTATCAGCAACCGCCATTTTTGAACAAAAGGTACATTTTAATAATCAAGGTGTGGTGGCACTCCGATATCGTCCTGTGTTTTGCCTAGTTTTATCGACAAGTTCACGTTTGGTGACTGAAAAATGGCATCGTCAAGGGTAAATATATTTGACGTTGTATTTTGTTCTTGAACAACTTTGTAAATAGCATTTAAAACTCGCTTGACAGATCGTGTCTGGTGGAGTCAAGCCATTGTTCGGCTTATTTCGAAGGTATTTGAAATTGGGGAGCGTTCACCCATTGAACAGCTTGTATAGGCCCGCACTGATCTGGCTTGGGCATTTTAACAAAAATGAGATCGCAGCTCCTTTGATAATTCATTATTGCCCAAGCAAACCCCCCCTCCCCCACACACAGGTGAGAATCCAAAAAGAAATAACGATTTTTCTGGCTTTTTTAATTCAATTGTGTATGATCGCAAATTTTGAATAACAGTTCCGTGAACTTCAATACAGTGTTTGTAGACAAGTACGAAATAGCTTTCGTTGAATATTCCTAGTTTGTAAATGCGTCCAACTTAGAAATAAATACCGACGGTGCATGATGGCTGGATAGTATGTGGAGATTCGAATCAACGGCGAACGCGTAGGGTTTAGATTCGAATGGCACTAGGCGAAATGTTATAAAAGTAATAAAGAGCCTGGAATTATTAGCAAATCTTATAATTTTAATATAATTTTTAAGCGACGGACTGTGGTTCGGCGGTCCCGGGTTCGATTCCCGGCGCGGGATTTGGCTCGGGGTACTGGTGAAAATGTGCCTCTCACATAGTTCCTAAGCACTGAGAGGGGTACAGAATCTTCCTGTTGTGTCCGCACTTCAGTGAATTAAAAAAAATTATTATCGGACGAAGAATTCAGAAATGCATAATTTTTCTGGCAAATAAATGTGTAAATTTAAAAAAAAAAAAGAATGACATTTTAAAGAATGTCATTTTAATTTTCAGTAAATGCTGCAACAATTGAACATTAAATAATGTATGTGATGCAGTCCATCGATATGCTGTATTATTGGCTTGTTTTGCATGTATCGCATGTACAATTGTATTTCATGAGAAACAATTTTGATGCAGAAGGATCCAGTGCTGGAACGGACGTACAAAGGTCATCGGGATGTCGTCAATAGCGTTCATTTCAGCCCCAGCACCAATCAATTGGGTTAGTTTTGGATAATCGCTGATCTCATAAACTCAGTAACTCCGGATTGTATTGGTTGTATACTATTTGGGAGACCAGCCAGGTCCTCTGAAATTTGGAATTTTAAACAATCATCGGGAATCAAATTTATGAAATATGGCCAAGTCATGCAAATAAAGCATAACTAGCCTGTTGCAACTCGAATCTTAGTCTTAGCATGTTGTGAGCAAACAATTGAACGCCTGCCAAGGCGTTCATGCTGCAAAAGGATGTGATTTCACGAGTGACACGCAAGTGTTCTGAGAACTATAAAATTTGCAAATTTAGAAACTTGTTGTTTGTTGTTGACTTGTTGCAAAAATGATTCTTAAACGAGTATTTATAAATTTTTCCATGATACCTTGTGAAAAAGGACATTAAACTTGAAATATCCAGGGATATAATTTTGTGGAAGATAGCATTAAATAATGTGATATTTTAGATCAATTTTAGTTTTAAAAATAGCATGTTACGCGTATAAAGCAATGCAGGCAACAGTAATTTTGAAGTTAACGAGAACTTCAAAATGACTTTCTGTATAACAGTAGTTACACGCAGGCAGATACAGGCATGTCATTATGACTTTCTGTGTTGCTTGTAGGCAATTAGACAATTGCAGAAACAAATTATGAAGTACCAAAATAGCAACGAATTGGACGATAAAATTAAAAATTGATTTGCGTTTAATGTTCGTTTGATTTAACAATCTTATGGCACTCACTTAAAAATTATTTTTCCTTAGATTTAGTTATTATCGCCGCGCCGTGACATTATGGCGATTTATGTAACGGCGATGTAAATGAAGATTTCTGCAGGCTGGCCATGTGCGAACGGCGGGCCAGCTGACTGAATCTAAAGGATGTGGGGGAGGGAGGAACTGTTATAGTCGCTAGCCTTTCTGGGGAAGAAAAATAATTTTGCGTAATTGCTCTTAGCATTGATTGTTTCAAGTTTGTTGTCTTTTAGCCTGGTTGAAAGATTGTGTTTTTAATTCCACTATACCTGACAGATTAAAGTGTCGTTACTGTCTGACATTATTCAGCTTTGTTTAATGACATCTCAAACTAGTTCTCAATGCATTTTAATTAAATTTGATATTTGGTTTCAGCTTCCGGGGGTCTGGATAGCAACCTCATGGTTTGGCACCTCCATGACAACATGAGAGCATTTCGTTTTTCGGGTCATCAGGTAAACAATATTGTCCGTTGTGGCTCTCTTGCTTTTGAAATTCAGTTGCGACTACCATCTTGGTGGTTGTTGATATCTGGGAAATTATGTGTCCAGCTCCTAACTGAAGTAGAAGTAGGGGCCACACAAGAATGGCGAACGAGCTTCAATGTACATCTGCACCAATATTTTAACTCTTATTTCCCAAGAGTGTGTAGACAGTGCCTTCGGAGCCTTCGAAAATAAATTCAACTGGTCTTTTGACCCCCGCCATAGGCCTCTCTCTCTTGGAGGTTGCTTGCGGGTAAAATTTGTAATTGGAATATTTCTGGTTTCGTCTGCCGTGGATGTTGGGCTTGGAATTCGGCTGATCTGTGCTGCGGCGGGTGGGTCAAGCGACGGGTCAGCGATGCTTTTCAGGGACCATTTTCTATCGATTTATCTACAAAAGATAATATGTTTTAAAAAATTACACCTTGAATTAGTAGATATTTTATTACGTCTACCTACCAACTGACAGCAATGTGAATGTGGAACCACCGCTTTAAAATCCCAGATCACTAATATTTTCTTTTCAGGTTGACATAACGAAATGGAAAACATGTTTTTTATCAAAACGCTGTGAAAGTGAAGTTCTTATGTTAACCGTCATCAACACAATTTGTTTTTAATTTTGCAGCGAGCGATAAATTGGGTGCGATTTTCGCCGACCGGACATTTAATTGCTTCAGCCTCGATGGACAGCACCGTGCGGTTGTGGATTCCGACCATGTAAAGTATTTCCAGCAGAATAACTCTTTAAGTAGTTCCAGACACAAACCAATTCCAGTTCGATTGCTTATTTAAACCTACATGTCCGTAACAAAAATCAAATGCCATTATCTGCGAATTTCGAATCCTAAAATTGGTCGTTTCTGTTTCGAATATTCCATTTGAACTCGAGTCAACATCCAATGTTGATCCATTTTGGTTTGTTTTCACCAGTAAAGGAGATTCACTCACCGTGAAGGCCCACACCGCCGCTGTCCGATGCGTGGAATTTACCAGCGACGAAAGCCAATTCTTGACCACCTCTGATGACAAAACAATTAAGGTCGGTAAAAACACTATTTAGCTCATTTGCTGCGTGAAAAATATTTATCATCAGTCAGTATTTTCATATAGTTTTTCATTTGTAGCTTTGGGACACGAAACAGAGGAAATTTATTCGCTCTTTCGCGCAACACAACAACTGGGTTCGGTGTGCAAGGTAAAACATTAATTTAATCCTTAAAAAGCGGAATTAAATTTTTCTCTTTTTATTAGGTCCAGAAGCCCATTTTTCTATTGTAACCTTTATGTTGTTAACGGAGCTACCTCCCACATACATGAATTTAGAGTTCGCTTTGCAGAAAATAAATATTATAAATATAGAAGACACCACTGGTTTGCCATAGAAAAACTAAAAAAAAAGTATCACTGAAAGAGTAGCAAGCGCAGAGACTAAAGATTTACGGCTTTGGGTGTGATGTGTGGCCAATAAATTGTGTGTGATCAATAAATTACAATCCGTTTTCACGCACCAAAATTTGTTATAAAGTTTTTGTCGAAAACGTCTTGTTAAAATATAATATATAATAACCATAGCGCCTAAGCACCATGAGGGATACAGAAAATCCTGTAGTGCAGTGACTACAGTGAAGGGAAATAAAATTTATAAAAAATATTTTTTTAAAAACAGCCATAATTTCTCAAATATTTTTCTTCGAGTCGATTGGACAATGTTCTTAAGAATGAATTCGTTGAAGTACTTTGTAAGCGATGCGGTTATTTTTGCGAAGAGTATTTACTTCAAGTGACTGATCTTGTGAATTTATTCCTGTCCTTTCAATAGCTTCGATCTAAACGATGGTGTCATTGTGTCCGGCGGTGATGACCGGACCGTCAAAGTGTGGGATAAGAATAGCGGTCAATGTGTCAAAAGCATCGAGCACCTGCCGGCGTAAGTTTAAACTCCGTGGTGTTAGTTTCCAGAGTATTAAGTTTATAAATTGAGATTCTTCGTCACTCGGCGATACAATTACAATGATTCGCCGCATAGCAGCCCACTTCGGAGATTGTAGATTTAATTAATATATGAATTTTTGTTAATCTTTTGGCTCCGTGAGAGTATTAGCTTTATCCTCATTCTTCGAAGGTGGCATATTTTTACTACAATAGTTTCCCGGGATCGAATGAACGAGAGCCACCGAGATTGTCTCACCCCAAGTCTCTCGCTGAAACAACTGAGTTGCGACGGGTTGTAGTCTAATTAGCCCTCTACAGATGTGTCGCAAAAGATAGCCTTTTCGAAAATTGCTAGAAATGAATAGCTGTAGTTTTTCTAATTTGCAATTAATCTTTCATAAATTTCCTCCAACTGGTTGAGCGGGCTCGTGTCAAACCTCGACTCGGGCTTTCGTTTATTCGATACACCGTGGCATTGAGAAAACGTTGACAAATAAATTTCAAGTTGACAAAATAAAAATGTTGACAAAGTACAAAATTAAAATTATTTAAAAATGGAGTACTTCGCACTTTCACAAAGACAAACTTGCATTGATAGTCTCACGCCTTGAAGATTGGTTTGAATTGATTGGTTTGTCCTTGAGCACAAACTTTTTTTTTAATTTGAACTTCAGCACTACTGCTACACAACTACGAGCACTGCAGGAGATTTTGTACTCTTGGTTTTAAAGTCAAGTTTCTTAAAACATTATGAACTATCACATACTCAAATTTCTCTCCGGTTGTAGGGGTGTTCTGTCGGTGGCCTTCCAGCCGTCGGGTGGAGACTGCATGGCCGCCTCGCTGGCCAATGGCTCGGTGCGATTGTGGGACCTGCGCAACTACAAGATGCTGCAGTTGTACGAATCCAGCGGAAACGCGGTCCATGGAATGAGCTTCCATCCCAACGGACACTTCATTCTCACCGCCTCCGAGGATTCCAGTCTCAGGATATTGGATCTGCTAGAGGGACGTGTCGGCTACACCATCAAGGGACACCAGGTATGGATGTGTACATGCTGTTGCTACTTGAAAAGGAATTTTTTTTTGGTATACTGAACTAACTGATGAACTGAAAAACCAAATGAACCAAATGAAAAACTGGTTTTGATGATTTTGTTCGAATGTCTTCATTTGCATTCAAATTGGTTTCTTAATTTCTTAAATCGAATCGCTTGATTCCAATATTGTTGAAATACCCAACCCAGTTTTCTTTATAAATAGAATGCCCTGAAAAATTAATGGATATTTGAAATGAAAGTGGATTTGATTAGAATTGATGTTTAATTAGACATGTCGCCTGGATTTGTTGCTTATCGAATACTTTTGTGTTTGTTTAGGGAGCCGCTAAATGTGTTAGCTTTTCGTCGAATGGTGATTACTTCGCATCGGCGGGACAAGATGAACAGGTCAGAATCCAACATTTGGTATTTTTCCCAAAAATGATTATTCATTCCATGATCGAAATGTTAAAGATTGTCGAGATACAAGTTTGTGATGCGACGATCTCTGGTTCGATTTTCGTGGCGGACTTTTGTGTATTCTTTCCCGGGATGCGGAAGTGTTACAAAATATCCTTCCTACAGTTGAAATAAAAATCGCTACCAAATATAAATTAATCATGGGATTAAGTTGGTTTAGTGACTGACTGTGGTTTCGGCGGTCCCGGGTTCGATTCCCGGCGCGGGCTCTCGAAAATTTCG
>JAQGBY010002039.1:0-25187 GCA_034698785.1 Mycogona germanica | reverse complement strand
TTATTAATAATTGAACTGGTAATTGCGAAAAATATAGAGTTTCGAGTTTCAAGTCCCGGTCTGTTCGAAACTCTGTAATTTTCGCAATTACCAGTTCAATTGATAATAATAGTAAAATATTATTTATCAGACGAGTTCGCCACTCATGTTCGTCTCTTTCGTTGGGTCTGTCCCGAAATTCATGTTCTCGATTAAATCACCCAAACGTTCTGACAAAATCTTCCTCATACGATCATGCCTACGCCCGCAATACTCGAATCTTGCCCCATTAATTTTTGGAGCAAAAACGAATGATATTTTTCAAGTGTATTGCACCAGAGGAGGACCGTTAAAAATGGAGAAATTGTCTCGCTCCTAAAAAGAAGCCGTGGCCTTCGTCTCAACACCTGACATCTCGAATTACAACGACGAGACATCCACCAGATGGTAAGCACTGGCTCACACACCGCTTGCCGATGCCGAACAGGAGCTAGGTACCTGTCTGTTGGTTAGGGGGGCACGCAGTGGGGCTGCGAGGGGCGCGCGGGGACAAAAAGTGGGCAAAGAGCGAACGGGGCTGTGGCAGCAAGAGGGCGGCCGCGGCGTCGGCGGCATCGGCTAACTTATACTTATCACAAACAACAATTTTCATCTGACAAGATTTCCAGATTTCGATAGACGTCTCTTTTTCTCTCTTCACCTAGGCAACTCCGCGTTTATATATAATGTCTATATCGCGCGTTGAAGGGAGCTCGGTGCAGAGGTGGGCGGAGACGTTCCCGTTCGTCCCACGAACACCGATGCAGGTGGTGCGTGGTGGTGGTGGTGATGGTGGTGGTGGTGGTTATGTAGACAAAAGCAGCGCGCGCGAAAAATCTGCCGGTGAGATGAAAATGGGCGCGAGCGAGAGAGAGAGAGAAAAGAGATAGACAGAGACGGAGATAGAGGGAGATGATGTAAGTAGTTGGTAGGCCGGCGTCGGGATTTGCCGTGGGTGTCCGCGCCCCGGTGTCCCCGGCGTCTTGGGTGTGCCCCGCACGGCGGTGAGCCACCCTGCCCGAGCCACACAGATTCAGTCGGGACATGCGCCGTCGTTCTTAGTAGAAAGTGTAGACGCGGATTCTGACCCCACTCATTTTCGTATCGTTTCGATATTGATCAGTTGAAATCGTGTTCGATAAAATGAACTACTGAGTCTGGGGCATTTTTTTTTAGAAGGGCGGAACGAGAAATAAATTAGAGAAAGTTGTTCTTACGTTCGGTTGAACGAGCGTTAACAGTGAACATTCGAAAATCGATTGCCGAAATTGAACAACTAGGAAATTTCAACAAGATCCGATTTACCGCTTAAGGCGAATATTTCTTGGAAAAATAATTTTATCTGACTTTTTCGTGAGTCGAGCGTTCATACATGTATATAATGAACGACAGCCCAGTTGGTTTAGCGACTAACAGTAGCTCGGCGGTCCCGGGTTCGATTCCCGGCGCGGGCTCTCGAAAATTTCGATCCCGGGGTACTGGTCGTTCCGCCTGTAAGGGGACGTAACGCCTGTAGTGCGGTTGACTACAGTTGATTTTTAAAAAAATATTAAACAAAATATAATACTCATCTGGTAATTCCGTTTCAAGACTAACTCAATTTGAACTGGATATAACGAATTCAGCTCGTTTAGGAAAATTCAATAACCATTTTGTGGTGGTAGACCTGCACGATACTTCCGGCGTGGTGACTTTATTACGTCACTAACTCACCACCATCCTACTTGTCAGAAAAATGGGAGCGTCATCTGTCCATCGACAAGTAAACTACTTCGCCATCGGCTACTCAATTTGATTGGCTTTAACCGCCGTAGTATTATTGATCAAATCAGCTGGGAGGTATTGAGGTGTGGGGGAAAGGGGTGAGGAGGGGATTTAGAGTAATAACCTGTATACGTTTCCACCGGTTCATGTGTTAAGTTTCCTCTCAGTGCCCTTATTAGTTGAGTGGGCTATTCCGCGCGCGAGAGGTTTCACTTACATCCGGTGCCGGCTCCTCTAATTTTTCTCTTTCAAGAAAGGTGAGCCCCGGTGGCTTTACCTCTATAATTATTATAATCAAATGTAGAAAACTTGTTTCGCCAAATGACCCCCAACTCGTCCACTATGCACTGTGTGTGCGCCGCGCCGCGCACAATTAAGTCATAAAAATCATCTTCGGGACAACTTCTGCCAGCTCCACTTTTTACACAACGTCAAATGTTGCTGCGGAGGGGGGAAAAATGTCAATAAAATTGGTGAATTTATAAAAGAAAAACGCGAAGAAGAGCTCGCTGATGGTGGAAGCTTCTTATAATGGGCTACTTATTTTTATGTGCTGCCAACTTGATTGTTTGGACAACAAAAAAACTGCTCCAATCTTTGAAAGTGTTGTTCACTGCATACTCGCATAAAAAGAAGTTGGACGGCCAATCTGTGGCTCGCCATCTGTACCTGAGCGGCCCGTGTTTGAAAATAGAATGAGTGACGGTGTTGAGCATCTATCTAACAATAGATACAACGAGTCAACGACGACAACGAAGGATATCTTCACTCGAAGAGAGACTTCTGGGTGCAACGGTTACCAGGCTAGACAAAATTACCAGGTCGCCTCCTAAGGGGTTTTAAGACGAACACGCTGGTGGACCTCCTTAACAAATATCTCAGAGACACCTTTGTCCTTAACTGCTCGTTCGACCCCCGTCATAGGCCCCATCTGGGGCTGATTGTGGGTACATATTGTAATTGTAATTCCCGGATTTCATTTTCACGGAAAACTGGGGAAAATGCTGAACCGTCCAGAAGCATCCCTAACTGTTCTACAGTTGAAATAAAATTGAATAAAAATCCAGAAAAATTAAAAAAGGGTCACGTCAAACACTGCTAGAACACACACCTTTGTTGCACATTAATATCAGCTTCAATGCAATTCCACCACATATGATGCTCAACCTTCTTCAAGATCAGCACAAAAAAAACAACTCCAGCAAATATACGAGATGCAGCTTTGATTTAATAAGCGAACAGTATTAAAAAAATAATTAGATAGTTCTATCCGAAATTTCTGGCCTGCACACACAAACATACCAAATTATCCTTGAAAATCGCGACGACAAAAAAAAAAGAAGCCCACCTCGAATAAATGAGTGACGATTAACCCCGGCAGCACATAATGATATGACAGTGGCCAGAACTAAATGATAGAGCGGACGCCATTCAAAGTTTGATCGGTGACGGAAGACCCGCTCGCCGTTTGGCATGCAAAACGCCAATGCCTTAGATGCGCGTCTAACCCGTAATTTTGAATTTTTACCGCCATCATCAGCACGCCATCTGGGATTTCAACACAGTTACACCACACTACTTGTGTTGCGGCAAATCCATTTTGGGAGCCAGAATTTTTGGTGGACACCGTTTCGATTTCCAAACCAGTTAACGACCGCAATAACAATAATAATGCTTCAAAAAATTATTCCGCTGCAGAATGACACATGACGCTTCTTTAATATTTAATATTGTTTCAAAAAAATCATGTGAATTATTCAAAGTTATTTAATTAAGCGGAATAAAGCGGATACACTTTAGGTTTACTCGGTCGAATGACTTCGCTTGGTCCTAAATCTCCAAACCTTGTGACGATTGAGACTACGCTGTAGAAAGTAATAATAATACTTAAAAATATATTATCTTGCAGAATGACACATGACGCTTTTTTAACATTTATATTGTTTCAAAAAATCATGTGAATTATTCAAAGTTATTTAATAAAGCGGAGACACTTTTTGGTTTACTCGGTCGAATGACTTCGCTTTGTTCTAAATCCCCAAACCTTGTGACGATTGAGACTACTTTGTAGAAAACTGATAAGCCTTCTTAACAAACATTTAAAAAACATTCAGCACATCGAAAAAATGCTCCATCCACAAAGGAAGTGTAGATATTACATAGCAAGTCAATCCTTTCCAACTAACTAATCCAGCATAAATAATTAAATAATGCGTCATTGCCAATGGATCGAAAAGTGGTTTTTGTCGAGACCCAGACATGGTTTACCATTGAGCATGCATGTACGAATTTACTGATGGAGACTTTGTCCCGGAGATGTCAGTAGTCTCTTCCGAGTCAAACATATTTTCCTAATGCGCAAAAGTCTTCCCCGGTATGAACTATGTCGTTCGAAAAAAGAACTTCGATTTTTCTGTTCATATAATAAAAATATAATTGGCTAACGCCAGCCTCCTCCACGAAGGATAAATGTACTGTTTCGTACAGGTGATGTTTTTAATAGGCCAAAAAAAATAGGTCAATAAAACATCATAATCAATGACGAAACTCGAGAGAACATTATGTGTTGTCTGCAGTCCATCTTTTAACGAGCAATGTGTCCGACTAAGGCGTTTGGCGAACGCAATTTTTGGGAGCTGCAACACCTTCGACGCAACGCACTTAAATGAATCCAGGCTAGGTCTACTAACATGCGCCCAACTATTTTTTCTTCCTCTCACTCTTCGTTCCCCTGTTCCTGGCCTCTCTTACTCAGAGCCGCCGTCAACAGAAGAAAAAAAAAATGACTCTCGGCATCTTAATGGAGACATTGAGATTCGGGGCCGACTATAAATGTCGGTAAGTAAATATCCCTTTATTATTGGCGAGCGAGATGACTATATTCTCGGTATGAGACGGGGGGAGGGGGATGGAGAGGGGGTGACTCCACACTGAAGGGAGAAAAATAAGAATGGGGGAGGCGCTGGATGAGGGGCTAGCTAGAGCAGAGAGGAGATGATTTGAGGTTCCGATGCACGGTTTTTGCAACAACTCGTGTAGTTTTGCCTGCGTGGCGACGACACAGGTAAACGCACATATACCTTTCTCCAAGATGAAGATAGAAGGGTGAGTGTGAGGGGTTGGAGGGGGAGGGAAGGCATTCCATTGTATAGAGGGCGCACCCGGCGCTCGAGAGACGACAGCGGCGAAGAAAAGCGTCTGAATCCGGAGTTACGAAACCACCATCTAGTGCCATCACGCGGAAGGACTTTTTAAACTCAGTTTGCGATCGAAAGAATTAATTAGAATAGAATTTTGTGGGTTATCATTTATTAAAACCTAGATTTTGGATTATATTATTTCATAAATGAAAAACGAGAATTTCCTAGTGCGTTCGGTGTTCTCCCGGAAACAACTCAACATCAATATCGATAATAAATAATGACAACTTATGCGGCATTGTGTAATTACTTACATTATCAAAAGACAAACGTTCGTTAAAAAGAATGATTACTGTTTTTATATATTGTAATTAAACTTGGCACTAAATATTATTATGTTTCTGCACTAGCGTCACTGGCGGCGGCTACGGACAGCAGCACGAATGCCATCCAGCATTCCTCGGGACGTCTATTGTGTGTCAGTTTGTTTGGACGTGAGTATCTTCGACCTTGTTTTTCTTTTGTCCTTTCCTATTTGTTCAAGAAATATTTTAGCCATCGAACAGAAAACACTTTTCTTCCGATATAATGGACCTCATTTGACTGCCTCGACTTGGGAAGACATTCCTGAAACTACTGAAAGCGCGGGAGGGAAGAAGCACTGACCGACTCGAAATGTGTTGCTCTTGAGAGACATTTCAAGTATTTATTTTCCGCAATGCCAGAAGATCAAATTGAGAGATAACTTGAGATGGACATCAAAGGCAAGTTCCCAATGGAAATAACAAAATGCTAGGAGTCTTATGTGAACCTGAACGATGGGTCCATATAGAGGAACGCTTATGATAAAGCAAACGGCAAACTTAAAATTTTAAAGTACAGTATTTGAGCGCAAGAAAGTATTGGATAGGTAACATTTTGCTTACAAATAACACTGCACATTTTTCAAGATTTTTAAACTTTTTTTTCAAATATTATATTTATATATTTGTAAAACAATTAATGCTTTATCTGTGCAATCGGTCTGTTAAGTTGAAACCGCTCGTCCAGATAAATATCCCGGATATTCTACAAACGATATACTGGATCCATATACGTGTACATGCATCATGTTATCAGATAATTGAGTGCCCAGGTATGGTCATCTCGCCACAGAACCTTCAGGTCCTAAAACTGGAATGTGAAATGATGTTGGATCTAGGTCGTGCAACTTGGTTAGTCGCAGCATATAGTATTATCCAATTAAAATATTTTGGATGCAACGGCAACAAAAAAATTATGAGTTAGCTCCTCGAATAGCGGAACTAGTAACGTGTTTGTGAGACATTGGTCTAAAAAAAAATCGTGCTGCTTTCCTGACGCGCGTTCATCGGAGGAAATTTCGCATCACGATCCGCGTGTGGCCCAGGGGCAGAAGGTGTTATTCGCACGCAAAACATACATGTATATTCCGCCGGCCAAACCAACCGCCCGCGGGGCCACGGCTAGCTTTATTGACAATACCAACAACCCCGCAGGGCAGCTAAAATAAGTCCACTCCCCCAATTCCCATATCACCACAGTTCTCCATCCCCTTCCTTCCCATCAACCAATAACTTCTCTCCGGAATTATTGCAAATTCCTACTCGGTAACGAGTCATGGCAAATCGACGTCACTGAGTGGAGATTGGGTGCTAATTCTAGTCTTCAAAATTCGATCAGGGCGTCGTTTCCTGACGAATCTTCGGGCCGAAGAAAAATCTTCGGCGCTCTGTGATTGGCTGATTTGGTGACGTTTTGCAAATTCGAAAGCGAAACGTCACCAAATCAGCCAACCACAGGGCGGCGAAGATTTTTCTTCGCGCCGAAGATTAGTCGGGAAACCATACCCAGAAATATATCTCAACAAAGAGTTGATGCAGAAACCCACAATCCTAGAAAATAACATATTCAAGCTGCAGTTTAATAAAACTGAGAATACGAAGAAGTTCGCATTCGCATTTTCTGTTTTGATTAATTTTTCAGCGGTTCAGGCAAAACATATATTTAAAGTAATTAATCAGGAGAAAAGTCAAAGTAAGAATTATGCAGCGCCTGCAATGAGTTATTTGTGTCGAGAAAATAAATTTTCCTCTGCATTGGGAGTTTGGCAGCCTGAAAAGTGTGAGTGTGTAGAGAGGGATGGGGATGGGGGTGGACATAGGAGGCGCCACGGGGTTTCGTCTCCATTATGGTCCGCAGTTCATTGCATGGCCTAGCTGCGTGCTGCACGCACACGATTCCAAGAGACATCTACTTTATTTACTCGCCATAATTGCCTGTCAGAATTGGACGCGCGGCGGCATTGGCACACGATGGTTGGGGGTGCGTTGGCGGGCTCACGTTGGCTCACAATGCCAGATCCGTGTACACCAAAAAAAAAAATGTCGTTATGGTAGAAAAACCTCTAACAAAAATGATACCCTGTTTTCTTTGGCCGAATCCGTTGGGAGCGCTCACACTCGTCGTAGCCCAGTTGCTATATGCGACTGACTGTGGCTCAGTGGCCCAGGGTTCGATTCCCGGCGCGGGTTCTCGATTATTCGATCCCGGAGTACTGATGAAAATGTGCCCCTCACATAGTGCCTAAGCACCAAGAGGGGTGAAGAAAATCCTGTAGTGATATTACACTACAGTGAATTTAAAAAAAAATTAAGTCGGTAAATTCGAGTGGTAAAGGCTGCGCCACACGATGAGACAAAGTGTCGACTGCTATTTTTTTAAATATTTTATTGACTGAAGTGTTATCACAACAGGAGTTTCTGTACCCTCTTGGTGCTTAGGCACTATATATATGAGGGGCACATTTTATTAGTACCCAGGGATCGAATAATCGAGACCCCGCGCCGGGAATCGAACCCGGGACCGCCGAACCACAGTCAGTCGCTAAACCAACTGCGCAACGACGAATCGTACAATTGCTCTTGAGTGTCGTTAGAATAATTGAACAGTTACTTGGATTTGGGCGAGTGAGTTGGGTCGAAAGGGAGTTAGTTGTCCTCTGTTCGTGTGACCATCCCTAACCTAGTCGTTTGAAATAACGGAATCAACCGCGCCAAGAATCAAACCCGGTACTGATCAACCAACTGGACCAACCATTTTTCGCCGCTCATGAGACAGCAAAATCTGTGTTTGGTGGATTTTTCTGAGCGTGACTATGCCAGGACCTCTGCCTGTTGTCTTCCCCATTTGATAAGTCTCAAGTGTATGTGTCTTCATCGGCAATCCCGCCCCAGGTGTTGCTGTCTGTGTCCCCTTCACCCTACCTTCCCTCCACGCAACCTGTCCTAAACGAACGACAACCACAACAATTAAGCCAACTGAGCTGCTGCCGCCGATATTATCTCATTTGCTCTCGTCCTTGGCACTTCCATTTTTTTCATTGGTGTCCCCGGCCTCATCTCTCCCCTCACCTCGCCACCGATAAACGTGTCACGCGAGGAACCACAAGTCACTTTCATGTGGAATAGATTTTGTTCATCATTATTATCGGGAACCGTCGAGCAAATGTTAATTAAAAGAAATATCTGTATAGTAGAAGACGGCATCTTGATATAAAAACACTAAAATGAGAATGGTTATACCTGTATTCCATCTCATCATTTCACAAAGAAATAAAAAGAAAACTCGTCACAGAAGACATGTGGGACTTCAAACGGGCACAACATCACTGCAAAGCATGGAGTCATATTTTTGATTGTTAATTAAGTTCAAAGATGTTTATTAACTTTCCTGCAAAATTGTCTGAAATGGAGAATTCAAATTTAATAATCATCCAATAAAGAAGTCTAATAATTAATACTAAGCACATTACTCTTAAATATATCTTAATTACATTGTTAGAAAAATCCTTGTACCATGTCTCAATATTTAAGCGAAAATATCGTTTTAAATTACGACGCCGTTTTAAAAATTGTGGAATCGTAACAATCCTACTTTACAATCATTCGAAGAACATTGTTGGAATATTGTGTAATAATCGGTGAGAACAAGTTCGGAATTTTAATAGAAGAGCTAAGCGGAATTGGACGCAAAATGGTCGATGACTAAAACTGAGACATAACAGCAACAGTCACCACCAACTTAGCGAGTACACGTAATTGGAATTGGGTTGGAAAAACAGTCGCCGGAACTTCTGAAAACCTTTTAGATACGGTCGAGTGACAAATAATTGCGCTGGCTTCGACAGTTTGGGTGGTGTTTAATTCCTTCGCGGTTGGACCACAGAAAACAGAAAGAAATTGGGAAAACACGGAGTGCTGTTTTCTCAACAAACATGCGAGGGGCCGAGACAGGGATGAGGAGAATGAGGCGAGATTCTGACAGATCCTTCCAACCCAAAAATCATTTTGTACTCAAATTCTCAAGATACTCTACTGAGTTACTCACTAACATTTTATAAAGAATGTAATAAGATTAAAAAATAAACAGAAACAAACAGAAACAGCAAATAGAAAAAAGCAGGTGATACTTCTTTTAACAAAAAATTAACGACGCAACCTCGTGGGAAATCAACATTCCATGGACACTTTCTGTTCCTTCGATTGAATTCTAAGACGTACGACCGCTGAGCCCACGCAGACTACGAACCCCCCTCACCCCCACCCCCATCGGCCTTCATTCTCAACGCCACTCCACCTCTGATCTCTGACCCCCAGCAGAGGCAGTCTCCCGTTGGGTTACAAGTCGCGGGACGCCCTTTGGTCTGAGAATGTCAAAAAATCCAGTCGGCACGCAAAACACGGACCAAAAACACTTGCAAATCCGTCGGACCTCATGTTTGTTGTGATTTGCTTGAGCACCAAAACTTATGGCGAACAAATATCGTTGCGGCGGTCTGCCGCAACCCCCCCCCCCTTCCCCCTAAACTAGTCCCTAAAAGCGTTAGGAGTCAAAAAGAGTTGCTTGCGATCATGGCACCAGCAGCACTGCCAGCACCAGTACTGTGAACGATGTGTTTTTAACCATACTACAGCTCTGTAATCAAACAACATGCGATGTTTATTTATCACGTTTTGTGTAATTAATTTAAATCTATTTGAAAGTAAAATATGACGCTCGCATTTTTATTATTACTTAACTTTATTACAATTTATTACGAGCTCTCGTTTATTCGATCCTGAGTGTTGAAATGTGCCCCACACATATTGGCAAATAACCAAAAGGGGAACAAAATTTCCTCCGCCATTCGGAGCTTCAACACTAAGCGATCATATTTTCGCAGAATCACTGGATTGAATAAACGAGTACCCTCACCTGGAATTGAACCCGGGATCGTCGCACCGCATGTGCAACCAATCATCAATCAACTGCAACTAGTTATAAATAGTTCCTTGTGAATTGTTCAAATAAAACCTGCTGAAATCTAAAATATAACAAATCCATCCGTGATAAAAAAAAATTTATTGATGCCTATAATAATACGCAACCTACAATCCTAAGCAGGCCCAAACAATCTGATTGACCGTAAACACGCCTCTCAATGCCCGTATATTTTTTCAGCGTCGGGTCACAGGTCAGGCCGCGCAGGTCAGCCGAGCCACAACCACAACAAACGTGAGCATACACGTATAGAAGTCGAAAATAGAGACAGACCCCCGACCAATACCGACCGTTAAATTTAGCTCCACTGCCATTTTCTCCGCTCAGCGGGACTCCCGACAAAACGTTATAGAAACGTGAGCAATCGTGATCGTTTCTTTTCCGCCGGGCGTTTATTAGTTTTGCAACCGCGGTTTCGTCGTCTATTTTTGGCCCGAGCACATTCGAAACGTCGTCCATGAGAATGTGATTAATAGGCGATCGGCCAAATGCCAAATACCAAATTACCGGCCGTACACAATCGCAATTCATTCAATGATGATTCATGAACAGTACATTCAATTAATAACGGGTTGCTTATTAAATTTAGCACAACATGTACGTCGCGAAATGTGCAATGTTACAGGGCACCGAGTTTTGCCTCAGGACGTCCAATAAGTACTGATAAATTTTTATCTGATGATTAGAGACCTACCTAATACACGGGGGGGGGGAGAAAGTAAACAATTACACGGAAACTACACGGGTTCATTTATAATTTCTCGGTATCACACTCGATGTGACATTCCCTAAGCGTTAAGGAATACTGGTTGCACTGCCGTCGCCCTGTGCACTGCAAAACAGACTCTCAATATTCTGATCGACATCAGTGCAAGTTTCGTAACTTTTAAGAATACGCTGTCGTAACCTATAAATTCCATTGCTGAATCACAACAAGGGGGCGGCGGCTTCCCAACCGTCAGGTAAACGGGATAAGAAGCTTTCCTTGGCCAAGCCAAAGCCGACCCTGGAAATTAAGTGCTGAAGGGGGGAGGGGATGATGGTGGTGCGTTCATCGTGCGGCACTCTCTGTGTTTTCATGCCCCGGGTGTTTACACGTCCCACCTATCATCGGTTACTTATCCTGCACCTGCGCAGCACAGAGGGCGCGACGATCACATTTTCATTGGAAAAGAATATAGAGACCTTCGGCCATTTTTACACTTTTTTTTCTTTAAATCCGAGATGAAAAATGCCGAAGAAGGGAGACGGAGATGGGTGGGTATAGTGGTGGAGTTATGCCGCTTCTCTCTTCCCCAAACCTCCCCCTCTCTTTTTTTTAGTACATGGTGTGTGTGTTTCTTCTGACGCGCCAATTAATTTTGTCCGATTTTTTTATTATTACCAGAAAGTATTGAGAGTTTTCGCCTTTGAGGAACTATAATAACAAGATTGGTAGTTAACAGCGTTAAGAGACATTCTGTGTCTCAAGTGTCTCTCGCCAGACGCGATAACAAGTAGCAACTTCGCTTCGTTTGCTACTGCTGTTTACCGCTAATCCATCCTCCCACCCCCCTCACCCCCTCACCCGCTCTTAGGCTCGAGTGCGTTCCACCAGTCACAGTCAACAAATTCTAATTTCCTTTCACCGGTAAACTCACTTCTCCACAACTCGTCCATACGCGACTTCACACTTTTCTCGACAAATTCTTGACGTCTCATTTTTTTTGCCAATCACTCAAGAGCGCCGACACCCAGAGCCACCCACACAAACTTGCCTGACTCGTTGACATGTGTTTCCTCATCTGGGGCAAAAGAAAATAAAGACGCCTATGCTGTGTATATGCAGGCGCACTCGCGGTTTCATCAAATCGGAAGTCTTAAAACTCAAAAATGTAGCGACAGAAGTGTAGGCAATATTGGAATTAAAAACTAAATAATTATGCGGTATTAATCAAATATTTAGGAAATTAATAAAATAGTATTCTCAGGGTTGAACAGTACAATGAGATGTAATGACATAGAACCCAAAACATATGTCACTATTTTTTCTGGAAATATAGTCGTCTTTTCGGGACTATCAGGCGCAGACTGTGATGATCGCACCACTCATTATCCGCATGGTCCCGCTCGCACTTTATCCGGGCTTGTGCGGATAGCATAGCGATTAACTAAGAAAACGATATTTTAAAGAATTAAAAAATACAATCTGAACTGCTCTTCGAATCTTGATACACGATCATCCAATCCGGTCCATCATCCACAATGCAGACACAAACTAATAAAAATTTCGCCCAATTATTTAATGCCAACATTCTTTCAAAACCAACTGAGACTCCCCTTACTCTATCTATACGGGCCAGTTAGTAGAGTACGAACATGAGTCTCCCCCTTACCCCATCGGACGGAATGGAGGAGATGGAAAATTGAGTGAACGATGGAGACGAAAAATGAAAAAGAAGTCCCGGGGCTAGGTTCGCGCGCTAGATAGAGCTATATAGGCACATCCCGCGAACAGACAAGAAAACATTTTTCACGTTAAACCCATCATTACCTTTGTTATTGAAGGTGTGCTAAACTGCGGAGAGGCCGCATTGTTTGGTGAGAGAAGCCAAACTCACTCACCAATTCCTCTTCTTTTTTTCTCTCGAAGCACCCAAGTGAGCCAACAACGAAAAAGGACGAGAGGATAAAAACGGAACCGATAGAATTTTATTTGAACGGAGATGCCATTGTCCAGAAACGTGGAAAGTTATTTAAAAACAATTCCAGAGCGACTTTTATTTTCGTAAATCCAGCGAAAACTAAAATTTTGATAATTGATGGTGAAGTGAGCCAGCAGCGCACCAGTCAACCACGCGCAGATCTCACGAAAACTACTAGAAAAATTATATAAATTTTAAAAGAAACATTTTGTGATTCAACCTAATTTTACCCACAACCTCAGGGCAGAGCGACACCACAGTCGTCGATCCTCAGGCCAAGACAGCTACACGTATAATGGAAGCATGGCGGCCAGGAGGAGGCCGGGTGGAGGGGTGAACGTTTGTCAGCTCATTTTGGGGGTTTCAAACCGAACGCTCGAGCGTCTCTGGGAGCGCCTCGTTTTAGTTTTTCAGCTCGCGCTCGAACCGACAGTTAATTAGAGGTAAAAGACGTAGATCCTCTCGCCGACAGCGGTGTGGGCCTGCCCGGACAAAGGAAAAACCGTGCGGCGGAAACGCGAGAGTCGCTCTTCTCTAGCCCACATTTCTACCTTTCCCCAACCACCCAACCTAAGAATCATAGGAATTATCAGTACGTGAGGTGGTGGAAGGGGAGGGGGGGTCGCAAATCGGTGATTGGCGGGTGAGCCGTGGGGGGCGCGCGGGGGCCATGGTGGCCACTCTTATCTACTCCGCACCCGACGGTTCTATTCGTTCGGCCACCCGTAGGGCGGCGCCCACCGGCCGTTTGCCTCCGCCATGACACACCCTCCACCTTCCCCTGATTTATGGATTATTGGTTCAGGGGGTGTCGGAATTAAGCTGGCAGCGGCAGACACACAGCCAGTGGTGCATGATGATGGTGGGAGCGGCCGGCATCGCACAAAAGGGCACAGGTATAACGGCAGCCCCCGCTAGGTCGAACTGGAAACGGCATGTGGCCCTAATACGAAAATCGGTCACTCTCCATCATCTAAACACTATTGTTATAAAGGGACATCGTTCTATTGGCGAAAGCATTTAGACGTGGCGACGGTTTGGGTTCCAATGGTGCACCTTTAAACTGGCGGCTGGTTGATGTCGGCCATCAACCAACTGGCCAACTGGCGCCATCAACTTCTCATCCATGTACATCATCAACGGCTAGCTTTAACAAATGCCGTGTGTGTGTGTGTGGGTGAGGGTCACTTCATGGATTGTCTCTGGCCAGCAGCAGAAGCCGGGGAACGGTCGCGCCATCTAGCAGAGCCGACAGGAAATACAAGAGGGCCATTCGGTGTCTGTGATGTGTCCAGGACTTTCTGATCTTGACGAAACAAAGCGTTTTGAGTCGCCATTTTTTTTCTTCTCCTAAAAATTGTAACCGAATCCTGTCAGCATGGTGTCACCAGAAACGTTTTGCTTATTTGTGGGGCTTGGTGGCTTGTTTCATGAGAGCGGCGGTGAGAGCGACGACTGAAGTGGAGGAATTAAGGTTTCAGCGCACGCTGCTAACCGCTCCTGACACTGACTTGGATGACGACAGCCTACTCATAAAGAAACACGGGTGGCGCACACGAAAATTGGTTGTCGTGTCCGCTTCGTTCTCTTCATTTGAAAAATTCTAGAAACTGAATAATAGAAATAGGACGTCCTGATTATATAAGTAAAATGGAAGTTGTGCCCGGGACAGCGCCGGACGAGAAAAGACGAACAGTTGGCGATAACTCTTACAACAATACTCTGTAAATATCGTCATCGTCATTTTATCATTTCCCACGTTTTTCTAGTTTAGTTTTAAAAAAAATTAAATAATAAACCTTGTCGTCAGTTGCAATGGTTCTCAGTTAGTTATCCTTATCGAATGTTTTCTATTATTTTGTTTGAGAGTTTCTCGCCGACTCTGTTCGTCTTTTTTTCGTCCGGTGCTGTCCCGGAGACAACCTCTATTTCATTATGAATTTATTATGAATATTTTATTACTTTATTATATTTAAATAATAGTTTACTAGTATTTATTGTAAGAGTTATCGCCACCTGTTCGTCTTTTCTCGTCCGGCGCTGTCCCGGGCACAACTTCCATTTTATTTCCAGAAACTGCTTCAGAAACTTATAAGTATACGAACTTCATTCCCGTACAATTAACCCTCGAGGTTTTTTTAAAATGAAGTACTGCTTCTCATTATATTTCCCTTCCTTCATTCAATAATTCAATTTAATTTATTGGCAATCCTGGAGCACTTTCAATGGAAGTGGGAACTAGGTACTCTGAACGCAATCAAAGATTCTACGAACGAAATTGAAGATACACACCTGCAAACTCAGATTCAATTTACAGAGGGTGAATAGGCAAAAATGACATGACTTTGAAATTATATAATTTTGTTAATAATTGTCACATCACACTGAAATTTGTTTGTGCATGTGCTCTAAGATGTCTTCTATCATTCTTTGAAATTTGAAAAAAAAAATCTGAAAAATGGCGCCACACATGAGTTATGAGCAATGTTATGATCTTACGATACAGAGTAAAAACTTCCCGAAATGTATCGCGGAAGCGTTAAGAAAAACGCGGAATTATTGTGAGAACGTCTACAATATGTCGAGTAATTAGAAATGATGGATTGTATCTGTATTATTAATGCATACATCTGTTTGAATAATTAAGCACGCCTTTTGCTTCTTTTAGTGACAATATTCCCTAGAAATTGTCTTTTCAAGTTATTTCAAAACAAGCTACATCCATCATAATAATTGGTACATTTGTTTCGATCACAAAAGCGTACAAACGCAGCAAGTATTACTTCTAACCCAAGATTACTTTGATGAAGGTGACCTCCCCCATTGGTCTATAGTGTGGTTAGCGCGTCTGACTAGGGATAAAAATATAGTGGATTCGCACCCCTAAAATGTTTCAATCGCCCATTGGACAAATGGGGAATGGAAGCGACAGGGTTGAGTCTTCAACAGGGATGCTGGTAATCTTCCCAGCCAAATATATTGTAGATAGAAAAAATACTCTATGCAGGAGTGAATAATCGGCCAGCTTCCCAAACCAATAAGTGTAATTTCTTTACTCGCCCTCTTTTAACACCCTTTCGCTCCTTTTTCACACGAATCTCAAATCGAGCAAAACAGAAATTGGATATATAGAGGATTCTATTTAAGTATAGTGCGGCGTCAAGCACTACTTCTTGAAGACACGGTTGCTCGGCTGCTCCTAAAAGAGCAGAACCTGTGAAAGCGATTTAAAAAAAAATATAAAAGAGTGGTTGTGAAATAAAGATTTCACGTCCGGCAAAATTCACGCAAAATGGTCGGTCGGTCTCCAGTTTTACACGGCTGAGAGGAGCGCGCGAAACCAAAAACGTTTTTGCAGTTTGCAGATTTCACGTCGTCGCCTTTGATATGAACTATGTGTAGTCCTGTCGACGTCCGGCATCAACCGTCCCCAGTACGATCCATTTGGCGCGCGGAGATTGAGCGTTCTTCCGCTGGATTATCGCTCCGTCAAATGGAGTATTTTTTTCTAGTCTAATAACAGGGATAACGTTATATCCGGCACCGAACCGCTGAAGATGGGGCCGGCCGGTTCGAAAGAATGACGCTGTTGCACAAAAGGAATGAAAATAGGTGTTTTTAAATATGTATGTGTATGCATTTGAGACCGCCACGAATGACAAATAGAAAATGATACACGCCAATAAAAATGAGACAACCGTTTTCATTGCACAGATATGTGTCAAATGCTTTCAAAAAATCCTAAATAAAAAGAAACAGTTGATTAACACGCCTTCCTGACAATACAATTCATCCTTTAGCTAAAATTGTATCAAACGCTTTGAAAATATCCAAAATGAAATAAATCATTTAATAAAAACGCTATTTTACTGTACAACAGCGTAGTTCTTTTATACAGTGTTTATGCATACAGAGTATAACAGTCTTTCGGGCTTCTGACCTAATTATTATTTTGTCAACAGCTTTAAAAAAAATTGATTTTGTCAAACGCTTTCAAAAAATTCTTATTTTATCAAACGCTTTCAAAACATTTTGATTTTGTCAAACGCTTTCAAAACATTTTGATTTTGTCAAACGCTTTCAAAACATTTTGTCAAACGCTTTCAAAACATTTTGATTTTGTTAAACGCTTTCAAAACATTTTGATTTTGTTAAACGCTTTCAAAACATTTTGATTTTGTCAAACGCTTTCAAAACATTTTGATTTTGTTAAACGCTTTCAAAACATTTTGATTTTGTCAAATGCTTTCAAAAATTCCGTATCTCTCGCGCCAACATAACTGTAGCTGTTGTTACTCGGCGAGCAATTAGAGAATGATAATTTTACAAATTCTCCGTATTTCAAAATAGACATACTTGACAGTTTCACTCCATGTCGTCAACCGACCTCGGAGCCCGGCCAACATCGCACGAATCGATTTTTATCTAACCAAGAGCACCTCCATATTTAAATTACCGTGGCCGAGGTCCCACGGATCGAATCACCCCCCCATTTGCACCCATCGACATCCAGCGACCCGCGCAGGAGAAACCGCAATCACAAATTAGGTGTGTGCAATCGTGGAGAGAATATAAATAAAAAATAGTTCAGCAAGATGATATAACAACCATTCTTTGGAGAGTCGCTTACGGGGTCTCGTTAGATTGGCGAGAAATTACAGGGTGCGGAAACTTAATGCGTTTAGACGAAATAGTTTTTGCACGGAGAAAGCAAAATCAACGTTTGTGAAACCTGTGGCCCGCACTCCTGAGTCTACAACCAAAAAGGAAAGATCCGTCGGGATAATTCAAGCTGATTTCGTTCATCTACCTGCATAATATGGACTCAAAACGGAAAGGTTAAAAATGGTCAGTTGATTGAGACGGTCCAGAGTTCAATTCCCTGCACCGTCTCTCGATTATTCGATCTTGGGTACGCTTGAGGACAATGGGTCACCTTCGAATAATGCTGATATATAGTACCTACATATATCCTGTAGTGAGTGGTGGTGGCAGCTAATTCTGATTGTGGACGGAGTCTTGGTCAGTCTGGACACCATCGTGTCTCTTTCCTCTGCTTTTCACGGAAAGTTCTCCTTTACACACGCGCACGTTTAGTGCAAAAATGTTAAATTCAACCAAACACGCAAAGGTAATTTCAGGTGGCCTTTGGGGGTAGGAATCGTGGAGCGGGGCGGTGGTGTTGTGGGAGGAGAGTGTGATCCTGCTGTGCCAAACACGCGCACTCACGGCTAAATTATGCCTTCTCACTCCTTGGCCATCTTAATGACTTAATTCGCGAGAAAGGCGAATTCTTACCTGGATCATGCGCGCTTACACGATAGTAGGCGTCTACACACCTAAATAGTACCAAACCTGCATCCAATTAGACGCACAACCCTATCCAGTATGTATACACACACCTATTTGCGGTAATCATTTCTAAGAAAAGCAATTTATTTTGTTCCTGGTGAGTTTCGTCGCTTCTTTTCTCTCGCTTTATTCTGTTCCGCGCCCAAGACAAAAGAAAACCTGCAATGAGATGCGCAAAATCTGTCAATGCCCGTGCTACGGCTTCATCAACTAACGAGTCAGCTATAATGCCAACACCAGCTTCCGAACGTCCATTGCTGTTCGAACCAGAACTCAATATCCGATTCAGCCTCTGCAGTCTGATCATTTTGGCAGAGGGAATTAAATCCCAGGTCTCAACAATTGATTACTTCAGTAAACTTATATTTGATATTGAAATTGTGGACACATTTTAGCTGGCGAAATTCATGAGTCGCTCCGCCATTTTGAAAACTGCTTTCCCAGGATGACAAGTGCTCCTATTGTTACGACATGGCGAGCCGAAATTCCATTTGCCTCAGCGTGTTGTTCCTTTTAAAAAAAGGATGCTCGCTCGCATGACTGCTTCCCCGCCGCATGCAGAATCGCTGCTCAAAGAAATCTTGCTAATTTTAATTAACCAAAACGGCGACCCCTAAATCCACTTGAAGTATTCGTACGTAAACCGTGAAGAAGTTAGCAGTTGAAGCAACCGCTTGCTGTGTTTGGCTTTTTTGTTGGTTGGGGGACCAACTGACATCGAACGTCATATGGCCGCCTCAAAAGAGGTCGTGGATAAGTTACAGTAGATCAACTGTAAAAAAAACTCTGTGCTTAAAAATTTCAACACAAAATTGAGACTGTGTCCTTTATTTCTCTCTTCGAAATTTGTAAGAAACACTCTGCCGTTCTGGTATTACACTGTCGACGTTAAATGACCATTCAATCAAATGTTTGTAGAGCAAATATTTAAATTTTGTTAATACCTTCATACTTACAATCACAATTTCAAAAAACTAAATTTGTAATAATGCTTCGAATCGATTGCAGACGCGATAATCATTCAAAATGAGCAACATAAGAGGTGCAGTTTCAAATTAATGAAGTCTTGTGCGGAATAAATACATACAAGTTAAAGAAAAGTCGATTTCGAAACATCATATACCAGTCCATATACGAGACATTAATTGTGATTCATTCACGAGCAGAAACATAACTTTCATATTCTGTTTCCTGTTCCATGAATCATGGCCATTTAGCGAGCCCACAAACCGAATCAAATTTTCATCTGAATTCCATTTAGAATCAATTATCGGAAGAAGATAACCCCTCGGTAGCACACCAACAGACTCTCTCTCGCGGGTGCATCTGCATAACGTAGCTGACACAATCTTATTTTAATTGCTTCACTCCCCTCCACCTCCCGAGCAACCTCATTTTATCCGCCATCCATCTTCCCCACCTGTATTATATACACACACACACTCAGGTACGCACGAGTGAGGCAAGTGAAGCCGCCAGCCGATGGCACGACAAGATTATTAAAATTCCCTGCATGCGCACACGGGCGGCGGGGATCAGCCCTAAGGGGGCGCGCACGGCACAACATACTTGCTCGAGCTACGTGTATTACTTGGATGGACTCTCTCTGGTGGCGGTCGTAAACAGGGAGCGCACCCTCATCCCCGCAGTCAAGGTAGACGCAGCCCCGCACTGGCGGATCTCTTAATTAAAGTGGCCATCTTTGGACCATCACTGTGCCGCGTGTGTGCAATGCACTGATCGCATTTTTGGGGATTTACGTCACACTTTTGTTTTTTTTTGCGCGGGAAACCTTTTATGATGCAGATACGCTTCTCATTTAAAATTTCAGCAGTGATAGCTGGTTGATGGCTCAGAGCTTTGCCGCTTTCATATCAAAAAATAAACGCACCCGCACCACGGTTGTGATCAGATTGCAAGTGTCCACACGATTTTCTGAATTTTATTTATTTATTTTTATTTTTACAATCACCAAATTGCCAAATTCTCCTTTCTAAAAAGAGAGGACTTATGTTGCTCGATCAGATGGAACAGTCCTTACAATTTAAAAAAATATGTATCTGTAATTTTTAAGGATTTCCTTCACCGATGCACTATGCAAAGTCTATGGGACATCGTGTTCCTTCGTGACTGTTTACCTCATACGACCTCTCAGCGACCCCTCTAGGGAATATTTTGAGTTAGCCAAAAACACGATCGGTCTATTGGAAGAGCGCAATCAAAGAGGATGGGAGTAGAATACCGGATGATAAAATTATGGTTAGTTAGTGATGAGCATGGCGTTCTTACGTCGTCCTGCCCAAAGGTCACCACCGGAAATTGTAGGTTTTATTGATTGCTCACTATCCATGTATAAATGGTGTCAAACAAGACGTTTAATTGATCAGAATGGCCGCTAGATATCGGCAAAAAAATATTGTAAAATTACCATCATGCTCAAGTGTGCATTCCATTTACATTTGGAGCATTTCACATTTTGCTCCATGCCAATGTTATTTTGTTTTGCCTCACGAGGAAATGACAGGAAATATTTCAAATGACCATACTGGACATTTTCAAACTCATGCGCGTGTTTAGGGAAAGCAAAATTACATTTTGATGGAGTAAAACGTTAAATTTTTTCTAGTGTAAATAATGATTAAAGCGCTGTTTACATCAGGAAGGAAGGAGGTCGCGTGAACTACGCGAATTTCAAATTTCGCATAGTTCACGCGACCGCGCTTAACTAACTGTTTCCGCAAAACGGCGCTTAACTGTTCCTGAAACAAATCTGTCATTGTCTAAAAAAAAATACTTAAAAGCGTCTCACTGTGAAACGTTTCATCGGGATCTTTCGCGTCACTAATTGTCTTCACTCTGTACAATCTTCATTTTTAATGTATACATGATGGTGATGCTGAATATATATATTTTTTTTTAAATCACTCGAAGCGTTCCTTGTCTGCGAAAGTCTCCTAGCATTTCGTTCGGGGAAGACTCTGAGGAATAGGATGGCGGTCGCGATTTGGCCCGACGAGCGGGAGGGTGTTAGTCGGTCGTGGGGTGCGGCCCACAAAATATTAATTGCACGTCCGGAATTATGCAAATGAGGGGTGTGCGAGTGAGGAGGGTTTAGCACTTTTGTTCGCCCGGTACGCCAGGTGCGCTGCTCGTTTCTGTATGCGGCGGCCGCACTTAATTATCTTTCGTCGGAGCAGCGGCCGCCGGGGCTGGTGAGACCAAAAAGGCAATATAGAAAGTATAGAGAGCAAAGAAAAAAAATTGTCTTATTCATTAACAGGAAGATCATTCTCAGAACAAGTATGACCATCTTTACTAGAGCTTTTACGTGCATGTTACGGTGCTGACATGACCATCGAATTTGTATGTTACCTCTTGATTCAGAGTCAAGCCTTGGTTTCGGCTAAATCTATCTACTCGAATCTGCCATACCTTTTCCATAAAAGTATACTTTTGGGGAGCTACCTCTAAGGTTATTTAGTTCGTTGGCTAGGACGCACTGGCTCTCCTGTTCTTTCGGCTCTGAAGGAACGCCTGCACGTACGGGCGGATGATTAAACGATCAGCACTGTTGCGGCTCCACCTGAAGAAGAAATGATGGCGGCGACGATTACCGGGGTGAAATTTGAGCTGACAACTAATTATTAGCGCGCGCTCATCGAGCGAAAGTTTGCCAACCAGCGATAGATAGATAGAGAGATGCCGGCCGGAGGCTGCCAAGCAATATAGCTTACGACAACCTATCCTTAAAGCAGCACATGTGCCCATGTTCAGTCACAATTGCGTTAAGTTTGCGCAGTGCACACCGAGAGCACTCTCTTCAAATTGGAGCTGAAATGAGCTGAACGTCAGACCAATTAAGTTGAATCCTCCACTCAAGCTACCGTTTAATACGTTCAGCTGTTTGTTGAGGAGGTCAACCAGCGTCTCCGCCCTAAAAAAAATCCCTGGACGCAATCTGGCAGGGATCTTTAACGTGTACCTTAAAATCGTACAGGCACGGGTCCCACGGCTTTACTTCCATTCCGAAAAAAAGGCTTGGATAGGAATTTCTCTCGGACGAAAAATTCCAAAGGTCTCTGTCGAGAATCGAACCCGCGATCACGGAATAACCAACTCGACACGCTAACAAGTATTACACACGAGTGGAATGAATAGCTCCATCGTGTCTGTGGGTCTTATGAAATAGATCGGCAGTGGGCAAATCTCATCTCTTGAATGATGAAGAGTCTTGCGGGCCGAACGAAGTGGTGGTGGTGGTGATGGTGGTCATCTGGGACCCCCCCTTCCCCAAGTGGCCGGAAATAAGTTTGTAGGGAGGTGGGTGTGTGGAGGCTTGATGTAAGGCGAGAGAGGCAGGCGCGAGAAAAGGCAATTAGCCATTTGAACTGTTAATGAAATCGGTCGGCGCAAGTGCACGCGTTAACACCTCTCTTCTTGCCAGGCGCACCCCACTCAATCTCGAGGTGTGGTCAAGTGAGCTCGCGCAAACATCACTCTCGTTATCAGTGCACTTGACGCGCGAGTAAAACGGCTCTCACGCGTCTGACCCTCTGTGGTGTTGGACTGCATGTTGGTCAGCTCAGGTGTTCTGTGGCGGATGTTCAGCGAACCTGATGGAATTCATCGCACTGACGTCAATCACACTTTGGATGACGTCGGAGCATCAACCCTTATTACCAATTTACACAAAACGAGTTGGCGACAATTTTATGACACATGCCGTGTGGTCAGCAGGTGGTCGCTTATGTACCTTCGCCTACCTTTTCAAGTTACACTCATTCAGTGACAATAATTTCATTTTTTCTCTACACCAGTAGTCCATTGTGTTTTTTCCCAATCCACATGATTGTGGTGCGCCGTTCCGTGAAACCTCAGCACTCTTTGGAACCACATTTAATCGTCAATACCGAGAGATCGAATAAATGGAAGCACACACCGGGAATTGAACCCGGGAACGCCTTTCCCCAAGTCAGTCCTTTCCTTGAAGAAAAAACCCATGATTCTGTATCTAAAAAAACATTGTATCAACTTCTTTCTCCATCGCAAGTTCTTTTTCAGATAAGAAACAACATTCCCAAGCAACACGTTGAAAGTGATTCTGTTTTCACCTTGAGCGTCAGAGGAGCGCTCAAACGGGAAAATCTTTCGACCGCTAGATGTCGCATGACCTCTGACGTTGTGGATAAACCCATCGAGAGTAGCTTATGGGAGTGAGCTCATTCTGCGGCACCGCCAAGAAGAATCACTACAGTAAATTTGGAAAGCAGACAGTTTTTTTGCAGCTCATTTCGTTCTGGCGGCGCGGTGCAGGTGGTGGTGGTGATGGTGGTGGTGGTGGTGAGGCCGCTTCATCGAAAGTCAGGCAGTGGCGGCCAACGGCCAAAACCAAGGCCAAAAGCGACTCGAAACCGTGGACAAGAAGCGATCTGACAACAAAACAACAAGCGAGATCCTAAATTAAGTTTTGCTACGCCCCAGTTTGACAAGTGCGCGACTGTGCGCGCGGGCCAGCCACTTTGTTCGATTCGCTATTCTCATTGCTCGGAGCCTCGGAGGACCCCTCGCTGGCAAAACAAGCCCAGGACGCCCAGTCCCACCATCCCCTCCTGCATCTTTCTTCCTTCTAGGGGTTCTGATAGAGCAGTTGTAATGGCAACTAGGAGGGGCGGGGGGAAACAGCCCAAGATGGTGGACAACAATGTTGTCCAGGCGAGGAGGAGGAGGTGGTGGTGGGAACACACGGGGGGGAGCGGTGACAAATTGGATTAGCACCACTATCTTAGTTGCTGCAACTATTCGAATGCCAAGGGCGGTTTGTGCATGTAACGGCAGAGATGAAAATCTGGCGAAGGAAATCTAAGACACTGGCAAAGTCACACCCAATGTCTAACTGTCCACTGATATGAATTAAAGATGTGAAGACAACATTTTTAAACTTAAAAAATCTTTAATTGTTTAATTGATGGAGTAACTACTTCATGACTGAATGATGTCACTCAACCACTTCATCAATGACTTTAATCTAGCATCGTCCTGAAATTGTGCCAATCATATGACCTGATGGACTTTTCTGGACTTTCCATTCGATAGATATCAAGCGCTGTCCTCGAAAGTGTCACTCCATTATTAATTCCTATGCTCCCCCAACGACTAAAAAATGTTGACTTTTAAACTTCCTGTCTGCTTAAATTTTCTGAAAAACTGAAACCGAAGCACTGATGCTGATATAACAACAACAAAATAGTCTCTGCTCCACCGATACGCCTTCCCGCAATACATCTCGACACCACTAAAGCCCTCCTAAATTATCTAAGTAATTTTTCCAAACATGAGAAATCCTTCACTTCAAATTATTAATGCAAGCACAAATGCAATTTTTTGTTTTACAAACTAAAATAATTCAAAATATCAACCGAACTGCAGTGCAGAATACTGCTTCATCCCGTTCATGAGAGGACATAAAACGGGTAAGGTGGTAATAGAGCAGCAGGAAATACGATCAGGGGGTTGACCAATTGACCGCGGTCCGGCCTGGGCGGCGCACCTGCAGGTTCGCCGTCCAGACTGTGGACCGCCTTTTACGAGCCATGGATCGTAAAACGCGGTCTCCACAGTCCACCCACACAAATAACCATCAACATTTCAATTGACCAAGAAGGGGAGAGAGCCGCATGGGATATGACAGAAGAGAGCTGATGGGTGAAACCCCCCAAAAATAAAAACGGTCAGTTCGACATGTGGTCAACCATAGCAGCATCAGTGGCTACAACGACAGACACACAGTGAGTACCATGTTGCATTGCATTGCGTTACAATTACAATTACAATATGTACCCACAAGCAGCCCCCAAGAGAGGGGCCTATGGCGGGGGTCGAACGACCAGTT
>JAQGBY010002038.1:0-25199 GCA_034698785.1 Mycogona germanica | reverse complement strand
AGTTACTTCACATTTAACGTTTGCGTTTATCGCGTGTCATCGTGTAAACATAAAATAGCCGGTAAATTTAAACAATTGATTTTTTATTTCATTGGTGGTTACTGTAAACCCAGGCAAAGCCGGGAACGAAACGAAAAAATTAAACTAGAAAACCGTGGGAACTGACGCTACAGATAAGACAATGACGATGCCTGTCTCTGCCTGCATGTAACTATTGTTAACTTAAATCATGATTACAGTGTAACTAGGATATTAAGAGAGCGCCGAGTCTCCAAGCTGGTGTTGGTGACGTCGATGGCAACCATTTTGTTTTTCGGCTCGTCATCGAGAGGCCCCGGCAGGTGGCGCGCGCGATGCACCTTTTCCCACCATCCGCGCGCGTCAATCCGGCAGGTAGAGAAACACGCGTCCCGCTCATTGCTTTTACACTTTACGATGTAATTATTTCACCGTGTCAAACGCTTTTATTTAAGCGCAGCAAACGTCTGCACGCCAACGTACGGCCGCCTACTGATATTCGCGCTCACGTAGCGACAACTGGTGCATGGGACGAAAACCACGCACGATATCCAATGACAAATACTAACGAAAACATTCACACATCGAATCAAGCATTCGTACATCATTTAAAAAAAAATTAAAACACTGAAGATATCTCATATATTTTGTTCTTAAAAACGATTTTCGTGCAAATGGTCATTTACAATAAGTATAAGATTAATAAATAAAATACAAATTTCAGCATATGATCAATATTTCAGCAACACTCCTTTTGCCGGGCTTTATTTTATTCTCTTTATTTTAATCCTTTTAACAAAAAACTGTCTCTGGACGAGAAACAAAAACGCGATTAGAAGGTTGGTGGATAGAAAAGTGGAAAAAAATATAAATGCATTCAGCGAGCTCCAATTTTTACAGTTGAGACAAAAATGTGTAAATAACTTCATTAAAATAAAACTGGTACGGCCCGTCGTAGCGCAGTTGGTTAAGCGACGGACTGTGGTTCTGCGGTCCCGGGTTCGATTCCCGGCGCGGGCTTTGGTTCGGGGTACTGGTGAAAATGTGCCTCTCACATAGTGCCTAAGCACTGAGAGGGGTACTGAGTGTTCCTGTTGTGACCCGTTACTTCAGTGAATTAAAAGTATTAAAAAAAAATTGACCTTCGGTTTCCATTTTCATCCGGAGAACCTCTTATTTTTTATTCTCACTCCACGAGTGATTTTTTGTTCCTTTCTCCTTCTTTCATTCGGCGCTGTCCCGAATTCACCCTTTCTCGATTTCATAATCCTTCTAGAAGATTGTGACATGTCTTTGTTTTGTGTATCCGCTGAATCGACACTTTTCTTTTTTATTTATAGTAAACAGAAATAACGTGTGTCACGCTTCACACGTGTACCATTGAACCATGATATGTCTATCAAAATAAATTATTGATGATTATTTTTCCTCACCAAAGGCGGTCGAAATTGGCACTGTGCATGCATAAAGTACAAATTTTATTAAAATTGTTTGTTGGTTTCTCGAGTTCGAACGGTCAAGTTGTACCTATCCGTAATCTCGTATCGAAGCTGGCAGTTGTTTATTTGGTCGGAGGATGCAAATCATCATTATATCAGCGTTTAGGAATGTAGACTTGTGTAGCGGGGTTGTTCAGGGGTCCCGGTGATTGGCAAATGGGTATATGGAGGGAGGGGTTTTAAGGGGAACAGGGAGGGTGAAGACGGTCATCGTTCGAGCAGTTGAGATAATACGGAACTACAAGTCAAGTTTTTAACAATTTCTTTCCCCCCCTCCTCTCTCTCTTTCTCTACATGCAGCACCATCAATTACGCCATCCCGCTTATATTCAACAAATTATTTCCAACTGTTTTTCGATTTACGGAATGATTTGGCAGAAAAAAAATGGCGAGTGCGAAACGACCACGTCTCGTACTGCCAACGGCAATCGTTCAAACAAATGGCGTGCAAATAGAAATGTGGGGGGGGCAAAATGGCAACCTGGTTGCGATTCCTTTTCCTTTTTTTAACAATTGACAAATTCATCTTTCGTGGCTATGTCATATCGTAACAGGCAACGCCCCCAAAGCCAAAGTTAAGGTGTTTTTGGATACACCTTATAATAAGCAAATTTTGGGTACATTTTCTTTTGGCGACTTTGGTATCATCACCAGGTGGTAGGTCATCCTGACAGGGTGACGACGGTAGGTTGCAATTGTCGCCGATATTTGGCGCCAAGTCCGTCAAACTTAAACCTAGTGACGAATCAACGTTCGATCTCTGAAACGCCACCACAACGCATAGCGGGTACATATAATGTGTATCTCCACCCAAATATAATTGGGTGTTGTTGCTACCAAACGAGTGTCAAAGGGTCAATAGGCTCTATCAGCGAATCTGACCAGAAACTGCCACGAAATCAGCATCAGCGCCTTGGTGTCAAAGATCACTCGACTCCCGATGCCACTTCCGACACCGCACGTGACGCACGTGAGAAACGAGTTCTTCCGGGGTCGGATCACCCCCCCCCCCTTAACAGTAGGGCAACCCCGCCACACCACCGACCGACAAGCAACATGCCCACATGTCCAACAACTCAATTCGTTCGTCGTTTCATCCACGTCCACCTCAAACACACATGTGACGCTAATAAAAACTAGTTAACGAAAACTGCCAACTCACCGGTTTCCGCTAATTTTCTCCATTAAAACTGATCCGAACGTACTTCATTCCTGAAACCAGTACCCCCTCCCCTACCCCTTATACCCTCAACGAGACTAGCACGCTATGTTCCTATCCCAGAGGTGCTATGGATGGACAAGGCAAAATTAGGTAATCGCGACATTTAGATTGTGACAGGAGCGACATGCATTGTTGTTTCCGTACAATTTGAGTTACAGCGACAATTTAGAATACAAGTAGATGAAACAAAACGTACTTAAATATCCGCCGTACCATATAACAATTCTCGTGAACATTTATTATCATTGATATCTGAAAATGGTGAATTCGGGACAGGCCGAATGAAGAAGACGAACCGAGTGGCTAACTCGCTTTTTTATAATAATAATATTTTACTATTATTTTAATTAGAACTGGTAATTGCGAAAAATATAGAGTTTCATGGAGACCGGGAGATTTTCAGATATATATTCAGATCATTTTCAGATATATATCATCCAGACGTCCGTAACGATGCGTCTAAATCATCCAGACTAAATCCCTCATTTTATCATTGGGAAAGAAGCTATCACTAAAAAGTTAATCAGATCCTCTGAAAATGTCTGGTTTAAAAATTTCGTTTTTTAAAACACTTTTAAATCTCTGCTTCAGATAACTTAATAATCAAAAACATATATCATATTGAAAAATCATGATTTCATCAGAAATGTTAAAAGTTCGCATTCTATTTCCAATCAGTTTTTGTTAATGCGGCTATTTTGGTGTATAAATGCAATTTCGTGATGACTTTCGAAACGCCTCTCGGCATATTTTCAGCCAACTACATTTGCGGCCATATCGGATCACCCCCGCCTCGATGCGTCTAAATTACGCGAACAGTTGTGACGTCTGAGATTGAGGAAGACAGCGCGCAGATGAAGATTTCAATCTCGGTGTCTCCAGAATTCTCTCCTCCCATACATGCCTCCACCCACATAACACCTCCATGACCTCCCAATTTCTGTCTATTCACGCCACATACACAAGGAACGATCAAAAAGTAATGACAATAATAAAATAAGTCGATAATAAAATAATCAATTGCGAATTCCGTACTATGCTGGCACTATTTGATATAAGGCGTTACTTTAAAAACAGGAATCAAGGAAGGAACGATTTGAGAAGGGTCACATTTATGGACACTGCTGTTCTCAAATCATTACACCTAATGATGCTGTAATTGGCATCGCTGGAGCCATTTTGTTTGCCAAATTCGCTAGGATTCCACGGGGGGATCACTCGATGGGCGATAGTTTATAAAGCCATTCATCCACAACGATATAGTTCTCGGATCATCGATCTCATATAATGTTCATATAATGTTCATATTCAGATTGCATTTTGATTCGTCAAAAAAAAAATGAAATATGGCCTCTGATGGAGGCTGTTTTTGGACATCAGAGGCCATATTTCATTTTTTTTTTGACGAATCAAAATGCAATCTGAACATGAACATTATTGGATATTTCTATTTCTCTCGTGCCGATTCAAAATGCAATCTGAATATGAAACAACCACTGATCAAAGATAATTTCTGAACTTTCAAGTGCGTCTGATTGAGTTGAGTTATTCGAATTGACAATACTTTTAGTTTTTCCGCGATATTATTTGCCACGATATAGAGAGCTCCACAGTCTTTCGCTTTTGGCATGTGTTCTTTAGCGGGGGCCCCAATCTCGTGCCATCAAATAATAAGCGGGGGATGGTTGGTTGAGGGAGGAAGGGGGGGGGGGGTTAGAAGGTGGCGCGTCTGATTTTACCCCCCGCCCAGCCAAGTCCCTCCCCCTCTACCTAGCACGAGCCACGCGAATAGCGCATGCCCGCACCTCTCTCCCTATCTCCTCAAGACAAGATTAGATTATGTCCACGGGGGGCACCACTTGTCGCTTGTTAGGCGCTTTGTGTTCGCGGGAGGAAATGGTTCGGGAATTAATATTGGCGCGCTGCGTGCCACGGTATTGTCTCCACCCCACCCACCTCATCCCACTTCTTTATCCAGCCCATAACCCATCCCCACCCCACCTTCCTTTAAACAGGACCAACAGAGTTTAGCTGCCGTCAATTGTCTAAAATCCTCAGCCAACCCTCACCTGAACGTCAGAAAAAGCTTCTTCGATTTTTGTGCCGAATGCCATGTACGATTTACACCATTTTTCAACAGAAATGTGAATGCACTGGAAACCGTACCGATTCCAATCAAGTTGCTCATGAGTCATGGCAAACACAATAATGATGTAATTCTGTCTTAAATCAGCCAAGTAAACATTTGATGGTTCTGCCTGTGTACACTAGTGGGACAATGTTGTTATTTACTCGAGCAAAAAATGCAACCCCGAATCCAAAATCATCCATTTTCAATGTCGTCTGAATGGCAGAATGTAGAAAAGCACAGTTAAGGGGTGGTGAAAAAAGATGGCGCATGGGGGGAGGTGGGACACTCTTGGCAGCAGGGGTGACAACGCACAGAGTGTATATTAATCGTCGATTGTGGATCGATGTTAATGGATCATGTCGAACCACTCTCCCCAACCCCGTTTTTGCATCACCCACCCCTCTCGTAACAGTCCATCCATCTACAGTATATGTCCTTGTCCCAGCCACTGGATCCAGCTCCGTTACTTGCATTTATAAAAATACGCGTTCGCCATTGGTCCGTCGTTGACAATGGCGTCGGTCACGTGACGCGACTATTCGGTGTTCAGGGTTGGTCCACGCGGTCGATGGATCGAAGTCGTCCAGTGGCGGTGGGAGGAAAACCGTCAAAAGAATTAAATGGAAAATAAAGAAAGGGCAAAGCCCGGCAGAATTGATTAGAATTAGATTAGGTACGTGGAATCGGAAACACAAAACTGGTTGAGCCACTTAAAAATTTCATTTCATATAAAAACATTTTTTTTAAATCATAGCTCGTATAATCGACTCAGAAAATATTGAATCGTTAATTGTTTTGATTCGCATTTCACTAGATGGCGCTGTTGGTCTCCTCCTATAGCCTAGATTGATCCAGTGACGTTTATCTATCTATTTACTCAGTAACGCAACCTATCCATTTAATCGAAAAAAAGAATTTTCGCTTGGTTTTCCAATTTTCAAAACCCGAATAAGGTTTGTTCAAATAAAATCGCGGGCCACCGATGGCCCGACCTCATCCCTCACTTGTCCATCCCCCACACGTGCCCATCTCAACAACGGTGCCAATTTCACCGATTTATTATCCCCCTTACTGCCACCCCTTATAACAACCACATCCATGTTATTTCACCGTGGACACATTTACAATCCATCCCCCTCCCAAGTTAACCCCCTCAAAATGATACACACATGGTAGCAAAAATAGGTATGGGGTGCACCCGTGTTAACAGCGTCACCTCATGTAGGTGGTTTCATCCGCCTCCCACCCTTGACACCCCCTTAACGTGTCTCGTGCAGAGGCCCCTATCTCGTGGGACCAATATCACGGGATCCGCATGAAGTGTGCATTTATTGGGTAGGGGTGAAAACATCTCTCTATCCCCACAAGAACAGGGCTCACACGATGCACCAATTATACTCCCGTCTGTTTCTGGGTGCGTAACCTTCCTCCCATCCCCGTTTTCTCTTATTAATCTCAAATTGGCTTATCGCGTCATGTGGAGTGGCGACATCAACTGGTCACAGCTTACAAACTGATTCGCTAAGTTCGAACGTAATTTGTCAATTGTCAGTTTGAACATTTCGTCAATTTTTGGCGAAATTTCTCGAAATTTGATCACGAAATTTGTACGACTCGTCGTAGCCCAGTCGGTATTGCTACTGGCTGTGGCTCGGCGGTCCCGGGTTCGATTCCCGGCGCGGGCTCTCGAAAGTTGCGATCCCGGGGTACTGGAGCTGCCCCTCGCATAGTGCCTGAGTACCATGAGGGGTACAGAACGCCTGTAGTGCGGTTGACTACAGTTGACAAAAAATAAAAATAAAAAAATCCAGAATCTAAGAATCTTAACGAAACCCGCAACGAATTTAAACATGATAATTCGCCATTTTGTTTTTTATATATTTTAGCCTCGATTAGTAACTACTTTTATATTTTCTAATTCGTTGAATTTGATTTTCCCTCAATTGGACTCATATTTGGCATTTTATTTGATTTTGCCGCCTTTGAATTTATTAAACTGTCTTTTCTTTTGCTGTCATATTTAAAAAACAATTTGTATGGGCTATAAAATGAAGTGGAAGGTAGAGCCATATGTTGCCAAGCAGGCACAATCGAACGCCACCTAGGGATAAAACACGTCTCCCATATTGTGATTGATCAGTCATTATAAATCGGAGGGACTGACTGAATCTCGCCAAATGTAAAAGTGGACGCAGAAGGCTTGCACGACGCAAAACAGGCATTTATGATCGATTTGGTCCGGGTCGATTAGGATTGTGTTAGTCTGCGTCCCAGCCTCTGGATTGAGGGGGAGATGAGGGAATACAGTTGGGCACCCGGATAACCATGCGGAATCTGTTAACCGTTTAAGCCGCGGCTAATCATCTATTCATCGCTCGAGTCACGGCTCACGCACTAGCCCCGTTTGTTCCGAGCTCCATAGACCAGTCAGTCCGCATGATTTTTGATTTATGGTTGGCGAAAAAACAAACTCAAATTCACCTGCCCGTTGCCGGTTTTGAACCCAGGCCCCTTCACTGGTTTCAGGATACATCGTACAGAAATCCATTATTGGGTTTTTTTATTCACTGAAGAGTATATCAGAACAGGAGCTTCTGTGTCCCTCTCAGTGCTTAGGCACTCGAAGTTACAAGAAGATTTCTTACCTTCAATTTGAAGTGGTCTTGAAAACAACGCTTCATCCATCGGGCAGGTTAAAAATGAGTCTGTAAACAAAAGTAAATAAAAATTGTTTTTAATAATTTCAAAATCGAGATGATTGAAATAAACCTAACTGGAGGCAGGATGTTCAAAAATCGTGAGGAATAAAAGCATCGAATTTAGTGTACTCTGTATTTTACACAGTTTACAAATTAATGTGTATTTTAGTGTATTTTACAATTTCAAATATTTTAAAGTGAGTGATATCAGGGCTACTAGTGATAGCAGTGAGCCACTCATTATTTTATTATTATTGTTTTATTTCCCATTACTGCAGTCGCTAATTGTTTTATTTTTTTAATTTCCCATCACTGTGGTCACTGTGATAACTTTTTAATTTCAAACTCCAGATTTACACATTTAAAACTAAGGAATCGAATGAAATATTGATAGATTCCAAAATATGCTGCAATTTTATTATTTATGACTCGTCGTAGTCCAGGTGGTTTAATAGAGAGTCTGACTGTGGCTCGGCGGTCCCAGGTTCGATTCCCGGCGCGGGATCTCGCTTATTCGATCCCGGGGTACTGGTGAAAATGTGCCACTCAATTCGACTACAATCACAACAGGCGTTTCTGTACCCCTCTCAGTGATTAGGTACTATGTGAGGTGCACATTTTCACCAGTACCACGGGATCGAATAATCAAGAGTCACCGCCGGGAATCGAACCCGGGACCGCCGGACCAGTCAGTCGCTAAGCCAACTGCGCTAAGACGAGTCGTACAAGTCGTATGTTTTTGGATCTTTTCGATGGAAGGTGTACAGAAATTTACAAAATGGCGAAGTCCGATATTTCACTTGATTTTTTTTGCTCCATAATTTTTTTTTTCAAAGTTAGAAAAAAATATTTTTTCAATATTTTCTTCATAAATTACAGTACATTTTGTAATGAAAAGATTCGATCGTAGGGTAATTAATAAATTATGTCTTCGAACAAGTCGTGCCTGGCAAATACAGACTTACGTCGGGGCAGCAAAATGGGGTATTTTTGGAATTCGCTCTAAACAAAAGACTGACTATCTTAGAAATTGGGCAGAAAGAAAGGTTTTCCAATTTGAACCGGAGTGGAAATCTGTAGAATTGACCCGTGGATCACATTTGGAGCCTCTTTGTCCTCAATTCGTGTTCACCGTAAAACGACGTAATTTCAAAGTTTTCTCAATTCTTGGTTTTACTCGCTCTAAGAGCAATTTCCAGGTCGTATAAGTGCCCAGCATTTTCTCCCCCCCCCCCACAAATGTATTGCGTCTTCAGATATGGTTAGCGTATCCTAAAGCAATTGCCGGGAAAAACGAGAACCTCACACACACACACACGTACTCTTGCCCATAAGATAAACACATTTTGGTTTCGCGGAACGAAAAACCCATCACTTTAATGGAAACACATCCCGCGAATTTAAAATTTATATCATCGAAAATCCTTTTATTTAATCCGGTTTTTATTTGACCAGTGAACGAAATTGCTCTCTCCAGCAAAGAAATTCGGGTCGGCAAATAGCCCGACGCCTGCAGTGTAAATTGCTTTCCCTAACATCCCCCCCCATCCCCATTCTACGTCTACTGGTTTATTGCCTCTGTGTCACGATTGGTTCAGTCCCGAAACATTTCTGTACTAGCAAGGCTATGCCGCATATCCCGTGCCGCTTTACGGTTAAGTTGTCGTCAAACATTCCAAATATATACTCGTAGAAAACGTAAAACGAAAACTCACTCTTAAGATCAAGCAAAGGAAATTATCAATACAAACTCTTGATTCAAAAATTATCAGTTAGTTTGAAAAATACTGCCACACATCAATTTCTGAAAATATATCTAATTTTATTTATTTTAAATTTTTTTCTTAAACTTTATTACTCTCGGACATGAATGTTTGATTCGACTGTAAATGCAGAAATTGCAAGTCCGGCATAAGTCACATTCAAAGTACGACCCGTCGTAGCCCAGTTGGTTAAGCGACGGACTGTGGTTCGACGGTCCCGGGTTCGATTCCCGGCGCGGGCTCTCGATTATTCAATTCCGGGGTACTGGTGAAATTGTGCCTCTGATATAGTGCCTAAGCACTGAGAATCTTCCTGTTGTGATATTAGAAAATCAGTGAATTTAAAAAAAATACAGTGTTCTTCTATCGTTGAATATTTGACTTCTATTTTGAACATAATGTATGGCAATAAAAAAAAATGTAACGACTGTGGGGGGCGCGTTGGTCGTCAGAGTCAAATGGCGCGGAAACGGACCAGTGGAAGTCCGACTAGACGTGGATTTAATCGCGAGTCTGGAATGGTGCTGGACGTGTCACTTCTTCGAACAATATTCGGGAATACCAAAGATATATGTAAGAGGCAGAGACTGGTCGTCATTGAAAAACCAGTTGTTGATCTGCCACAGTCGTGTTTTCTGCCATTATTAATTGATAATTAATGCAAGAGATGTGTTCTGGATACATTTGATCACAAGACATCAATAGGCGATAGGTCAACGATTTAATGGGGAAGGCACCACACCTTTACACTCTACCTTTTCTCATCATGCGCATTCCCTACATAAAATGTAACGTTACTTCCGGTGACCGGCGCCTCGGTGAGGTTGACGACTTTTCCCCCGAAAAAGAACAAATAAAATAAGCGATCTCTCCAATCCAGAATACTCGTATCCTCTGAAGAACAAGCTGGACCCCAATTCTTTATAGAACAACATCTCTGGCGAATGTGGCGATAACTTCCACTCTATTTGGTATATTATCAAGTAGGTTGAATAAAATACAAAACATTGACCCCCTTAGGCTCCAAAGAAATTTCCAGTGAGTAAGTAGTCGGGAAATTTGCAAGTTCTCCTCCAGTTTAGGGATTTGTCAACTAAAGCTCTCGCATCAATCACGTCCCATAATTGCCTCGAAAATCATAAAGCAGTTCAAACATTTATAACAGACCGTTCTGTCTATTTCAACTCTTGATCAATTGCCGTTTCGGTACGCATTTTTCAATGATCCGAGATGCGATAACACCCATTCAAAACGCGTTCACGCACAAAGCACAAACGTTTAACTTTTTTTTCGAAAGGCGAAAAAGATTTGGAATCCAGATAGTTCTGGTGTCGCGTTTCGGGGGATAAGGCGGCCATCTTGTGTACACAGTAATGGATCGGTTACTTGCAAATAGAAAAGCGAATAAAAAATACTCCGAATGGGAATCCGACTCAAAATCTGGTATGAGGATCGATTAAACTTTACTACAATTTTTTATCACATGAAATTTCCCTCGAACTGAACGAATAAAATAATTTTTATGGCATATAACTTTTTAAAAAGTGCACCGAAAATTGATTTTTCATATTTATCGAAACATTCTAATTGGGCACAAACATAATTTTTCATCAGATAATTTTCTCTTGTATTCATTACATATGACGTACATGAATAGCGGAATATCCAAGATGGCCACCACATCCCGAAAAGTGACAATGGCGGCCCAGTGTTTGGTCGCCGCATTCGACCCTCCCGATGATAGTGGTAAACAGGCCAAAGACGCAAAAGACGGCCATTATTCCGATAAGTCATTATAATAAAGAGGCGAACGTCAACTCCGACCTAATTTCTTTTCGGTTTGGGGACTTCCACACTGCTCGTATGGTGACGGCAACAGAGCCAATTAATTAGATGACAACTTTGATTTAGGGCCGAGCTGGCCACTTCTGACTTTTGGAGTGATGTCGTTTGGTCATTTCGAAAAGCAAAGAAAACCAGATGAGAAATTCGTGATTTCTTTTTATCCGAACTTTGTTAAGAAGATCCTATTGAAATCGGTTAGCGATCGTTGGTTCAGAAATTCAAAAATATTTTTCTTCAAAATTATCAGTATTTTTATTGATTTGCTAGTTTATTCTACCTGTATGCAGTTGAAATGTTGGGAATGAATGTATTAAAAACAATATTGAAAGCAGGCCGAACCAGGCAAAAAATATTGGAATTTGGGTTTCGACTCATTTATTGTTTGTGCTGTCCTGAGTGTTGGTGCATACTCATATTTCAATAGTTAGGAATAGTAAAGATAGTAAGGAATAAAATAATGAACACAGCTTTAAAAAATAACAAAGAAATAAGATCAAGATGCAGTAAGAATTTGACCATGAACTGACACTCCACTGAAATTTCTAAAATCGTTGATTACTCTAAAAATGGTCCTTTAGTTGATAGCGTGTCTGCATACAGATATGAAAGTTGTGGATTAGAATCCAAATCAGGTTTTAAAAATAATAGAATATGCTACTTTGGTAGCCCACTTAAAAGGTATTTAGTCAATCTCCCTGCTACACATCCGTTTCGTTAGCAACAAGTGTGCACTATTAATGCATCAGATGCGCACGAATGCTTCTAATGGATTCGGATTCCGCAAATCATCAGCCGGCAATTTTCCCCATCACCTAAGACAACACTGCTCCCAGTGTATGGAAAAGAGGGAGAGGAAGAAAAAAAAAGCAGAAAAGATAGATTGATAAACGAGCGCGCTAATTGGTGATGACGTGGAATCGCGCAATTAATTAAATCCGTTCAGTTCAGTGGGTCAGAGCGTGCGAGATAAGCGATCGACTAAAATACGAGCTTGGCCCCTGTCAGGAGTAGCACCGGCCGTGCTCCCATATCGCTCAAACGACGGCTGAACGATGATGATCAATTCTTCAATAGTCAACAAGTGGTACAGGATATGGGCGGGCAATTTGCCGACGCTAATTTGAAACTTCGCCTGATCGCCTCATCAATTCCATATTAATGTATCACGCAGCGATTCCAATAATTAGACCACAGAGAAATTTGAACTTTTAGCAGAGAAAATTTGGAAAAATTGCCGTCATTCAGAAATACAATTATACTCGAAACTAGTCATATAAACGGTGAGGTGTTTGATACAGAACTCGAAATTTGTAGCGCCCTGCACAAATATTCAAAATTATGAGCCGAGCCTGACGAGATATAATGTTGATGTTTGGGGGAGGTATGTTTGCAGTCTTGCAGTCGGAAGTCCGCTCTGAGCATGCGCAGATGGCTGTGGGTGGTGCGGGTGGGCGGAAAGTGTGCACCCTCACGTTCATGTCCGGCCAAATTAATTTACTGAGAGCGATCCAAAGTGTAATCGAATTAATTATGGGCATGTCGGTCCGCGTCTGGACGGACGTGGGCTAATTAAATTGTCAATAGCAATTAGAATTAGCGCCAGACCGCAAAGGCATCGGATGCAAGCACGGCGCATGCGCAATATCAAATATCATTACTGTCCGTTACCGCAGATCGCTTTCCCCATTTGCGAGGAAATGTGTCAGGCTCATCCCCATTTTTTTGTATTGACAATGAGGTATATTTGAGATTGTCTCATGCAGGAGACGATGAACGATGTTGCGGCATTGATTTCATATTCTGTTACACTTCCGGCGCTGCGCTGTTGAAATTCAATCTCAGAATTTTAGCTTTTGAATGTGTTCAAATAGGTCACTTTTTTAATTCACTGTAGTCGCTGCACTATAGAAGTTTTTGTACCCCTCGTGGTGCTTAGGCGCTATGTGAAGGGGACCTTTTTTCACCAGTACACCGGGTTCGAATAATCGAGAGCCCTCGCCGGGAATCGAACCCGGGAATCCAATTCGGAAGTCGCAATACTGACTGGGCTAAATATGTTTTTAAAATATTAGTTCCACAAATTAAGATTGTTTTCTGTTTGAATTAAAATACTGGTACCTCGAATGAATAGACAAGTTTATTTTTAAATAGTGCTTTAGCCATTTAAACAGTATAGGTGAGGTGTAGTGATCGTGAGTTCAATTCCCGGCCCGAGACTTCTGCAATTTTTCAGACGAGAGAAATTCCAACAAACGGGCCTTCCTTCAGAATGGAAGTATAAAGCAGGTACTGACGTCACATGCGCGACAAAGAGCTACCGACGTCACGAGGAAACGAGGTCTCGAATCGACGCAGTAGAGTGAGCGGATCAGATATGGCAGATACTGACCTCTGGTGGTGTCCGAGGTTATTGCTGCTCCATGTTGTTAGGCAATCACACAATGGGAAGGTCAGATAATTTTATTTTATAGGATCCATACGCGAAAATGGTCGAGAACGACCATTGTCAAAAGGTGTCATGACGTCTCATCCTAATCCTGCACCGTGGTTGAGGGGGGGGGGGAAAGAAGACACAAATCTGTGGGTGGTAGGGTTTGGATAAGGTGGACAAGGGGATTGAGGGAGTGACTGGTATTTCAACGTGAGAAATGTGTCACCGATACGGCTCGTGAGACGCGTCTTGGGTCAACACACGCAGGGTGGGTGAAAAACTCTTGTTTTGTGAATGCGGACCCAAACTACCAGGATCAACACAACAGAAGCCAGGGATCGAGTGAGACGTCGTTGTCAGGGCCGGACAAGGGATGTGGGGGGGGAGAGGGGAGAGATCCGTGAAACCGCCACTCGACGCGGGCGGCTATTCCCGCCTTGTCGGGCGGCATGGTGCTGACGAGTGTTTTCCGTGCTCGCACTTCACTTCACGTCCTCAGAATCTCCCCACACACACACCGTCCTCCCCTAAAACTGATAGTGTAAATTTTGCACCAGTTTTATAATTGTTTGTCCACTGGGCTAGGCCCAGTTGTGAGGAGTCTGTGGGTTTTTAGGGCTTTCTTCGCGTAAATCTGCGCCATGGGCAAACACTAAATTCGGCGAGTTTTCCCCCGCAGATTGAAACGCCATAAATTTTACAAGTTGATAAAAAAATTATATTATTAATATTAAACAAAATATTTAATATGATTCTGAAAATCTCTGGGCATCAATATCAACCGCAGATGAACACCCGCTTTCCCAAAAAAAATTAGGAATACTTTAAAATTTTGATTTCGCAACCCTAGAAGGTGATTTTTTAAATTAAGAAATCAGAAATTTAAAATACAGAATAATTATTTTTAATCTCATTCGACTGAACAAAACGGATTGAGCATTTGATACATATTGATACAGATTCGCGGCAAAAATAAATAAAAACAAAAATTTGATTAGCTCATAATTTTTCAGATATATATATTTTTTAATTCACTGAAGTGTATAACACAACAGGAAGATTCCGTACCCCTCTCAGCGCTTAGGCACTATGTGAGAGGCACATTTTCACCAGTACCACATGATCGAATAATCGAGAGCCCGCGCCGGGAATCGAACCCGGGACCGCCGAACCACAGTCCGTCGCTTAACCAACTGCGCCACGATATTAACATTTTTGGGCAGTTGCCCACGTTCTTCCCAATTGAAGGTGGAATCGATGTGGGGGTGTGTGATAAGGGGTTCTGAGGGGGATCCCCCATACTACACGCGAGTATCGATTCGGCTACTTCTCGCCTATTCGCCGCTAAACCCACACACCCCTCTCTATCCTAGTTTTTCCCCTTAACAAGACCACAGCCAATGACAAACATTAACTGAAATATGGATGTTTGTTTAAGGTTATTGTAGCGTGTCGTCATAGTCTGGGCCTGCACTCTGACGGTTTTGCGCTACATATAAGCGTCAGGGGAGAGGATGGTGGGGAGGGCTGACTCGGTGAAACCCCCTTACTCATTACGCCACGTTTTGCGCCCATAAAAATAAATTCACCATATTTAATTTAACTTCATGCGTGTCATTTGTAATTTGCTATTTTTGGTTAAACTTTTTATCCTATTTTATGTGAAATTCCATTCTAATATATAATATTATTTTGCGATTTCATTTTACATACAGTCCGGAATCGACACAATTTCATTCTGAAAGACCTGTATTTCATTCCGAGTTTTTTTTTTTTTTTTTTTTTAGTTTCCATCAACTGTAGTCAACCGCACTACAGGCTTACGTCCCCCTCATGGTGCTTGGGCACTGTGCGAGGGGGAACGACCAGTACCCCGGGGTCGAAATTTTCGAGTTAATCCACCCCCATCAACAACCATGCGCCTCCAAGCCTCAATCCAAGTCCATTCACCGCCTTTGCCTTTTGTGCGGATGGTCTAACACAATAGGCAGGGCTAATGCAATAATAATAGTTGGGGGACAGTACATGTGGGGGGGGATAATAAATGGGGAGACGGGGAGGGGGGAGGAATAACCACGACGTATACTGACAGGGCCCAGGAAACACGGGGGTGGGATAATAATAATAATAATAGCGGTAATGCCAGCCACGGATAAAGATATCTCTTTACCACTGGAAAGTGTTGCCCTTTCATCAAGAATTAGCCAAGCGCCGAACGGGAGGGGGGCATCAGATATGTGGTGTGTACATGGAACATGAAATCTTTTGGATTGATGTACGTGTGTAGGCCATGTGATATCCATGGCTGTCATTTATTAATAGAAGCCCGTTGGCGGAAAACTTAACACTGCAGACCCTTGGTGTGCGTTCAAACATTGGAACTGGTTGCCGGCTATTTTTATTCTTGAACGCAGTAGAGTACTGGATTGCTAAGGGGAGTGAGTGAAGAACACACTCCGTTTTGATGACACGTGTGGGTTAGGTTTCCGCAATGTTGGAAATCCAATGATCATAACCGTATTGGCGATCGCAGCACCCCCTTGTGTTCATTCACGACGATATCCGATAGCCTGTGAGTGACACTATTGTCCAGTTAAAGAATGTGGTTTCGATCTGGCCGAAACATTAAATTTTCCATATTGTAATAATGATGAATACCGAACATCCAATACGATTGTTGTACCATTTCTCCGATAGAGGCATTAGTAACTGATTTCTTCTCATGGAATATTTGTGGTCAATAGCTTATTTTATACTCTAGTTACACGTTTACCTTCTTGACGTTGCTTGAATTTGAAATTTTGGGAAAGCGGGCTTCCGAGATCGCAGGCGCTTTCTTCAAATACAGATCACCTGGCCAAATGTCCTTAAAAGTACAACGCACCATCTTAAACGCATTTCTAAATTGTAAGCACAATTGCGGTTTGTTTAAGATTTAACAACCAGCACCGCCTTCTCATCACATGTTCAAACTTGTCGTTAACCCCCTCTTTACACTGATTCTTGAGCTCAGTTGGGAGTTCAAGATGGGGGAATTCCCATTCGAAAATGAGCAATAATATCTTGTCACGCAGAAAGCACAAACACAGCATTAAGCATATGCTTGGATTAAGTATGTTTGGCACTGTAACAAATATGTTTTTATCAAAGAAAATAATCTAATGTTCCAGTCACGTCATGTCACGTGACAAGCAAACTTGTTCAAAGCGTGCCTGGATAAGGTGCGTTTATGCACTGAACAAAATCGGCGTGATATCTTATCAGTAATATCTTGATACTACTACTCATTCTCGAATGGGAATTCCCTATCTTAAATGAGCTCAAAAATTGCAGTTTTCGACGAATTTTAACAACAAATCGGCAGACTGCGCTGGTGGTAAAATCTTGAATAAATCTGAATTGTGCTTAATAATTTAGAATGTGCTCGATAGGATGCGTTGGACTTTTAGGAGTATTTTCAAGTTTAAACACATCTTTATTGCAAAGAACATCAGAGGTACCGGTGATTTACACCATAGCGGAGTATTCGGCCAGGTGATCTGTATTTGAAGAAAGCCCCAGCGAATTTGGAAGACCGTTTTCCCAAAATTTCAAAGGCAATTGAGAACTTGAAGCATGTTTATAGTGTAACTATAATGGGAAACTCGCTCTTTCTTTGTATTAACTGTGGGAATAATAATTTTTTCGACTCACAAAGCCATTTCCGTCTTAATGAAAACAAAAATTATAATAATGAGTTGAGCAATTCAGGTGTAATGTAATAAATTGAAATTTTATCGATTCGATCAGCGCTCTCACGAAGACGAACCTCAGTATTTATTTTTCTTATTTATATACGATCGACTAATTAGATTTAAAAGCTTAAACTATATTTCGAGTGGATCAGGCCACGCACGAGAAAAGTCAACTACGAGACCGGTCAAGTACGACCAGTCGTAGCGCAGTTGGTTTAGCGACGGACTGTGGTTCGGCGGTCCCGGGTTCGATTCCCGGCGCGGGCTCTCGATTATTCGATCCCGGTGTACTGGTGAAAATGTTCCTCTTACATAGTGCCTAAGCACTGAGAGGGGTACAGAATATTCCTGTTCTGGTATACACTTCAGTGAATTAAAAAAAAAGTACAAGAAATTCACTTTTGCCGAAGCGGCGGATATTTAAAGTAAAAGCGGCGCCGCTACACTACATATGTTTGTCTGTGAGTTTAGTGCAAAAAGGTGAGTTACAATATGCAGAAGATAAGTTAGGCTAGGTTCATTGCACAGTTGTATAGTAGGGAGTAAACCAGCAGTTTCGGCAATGTCGAATTTCTTGTACTTGACCGGTCTCGTAGTTGACTTCTCTCGTGCGTGGCAGCGACCCCGTCCTTATTTCGAGGATGAACGAAGAAAAAACGTAACCACACGAAAAAAGCAATGTCTCAACGAAACCGTGGAAACGTTAATAGATGTGCCAACTTATCGGCAAACGTGAAACAACTATTCCCCGTCACCTCAAATTACATTTTATGTTTACGTTTACTGACACACAGTCATCTTTACCATCCCCTATAGGTGGCGCCACCACAACCACATTTTTTTAACAACAGATCAGTTTGCCAGCATTATCGGCCATTACTCCCAAGGGACCAATTGCCGATTTTCGAATTATGTACGTGCTTCCCGAGTAATATCATTTTTTTCCTATTGGTGGTGCACTCATACGCCCACCCCACCCCCACCAGCTCCGCCCACTCCATCATCGACCCCAAGCTATATTTGTCAACCCCCAGTAGTGAGGCCACCCATATAGACGAAATTGATGGTTATTGTTGGCTTTTTAACAGAGGCCCAGATTGCCCATTTCGTCTGTACTGGTGATGTGCTCCTTGGGATGGTCCACTGCTAGGGTACTACAGTGTTTTTGATGGTAAGAATTTATACATATTTTTTTTAATTCACTGAAGTGACGGGTCCCAACAGGAAGATTCTGTACCCCTCTCAGTGCTTAGGCACTATGTGAGAGGCACATTTTCACCAGTACCCCGAGCAAAGCCCGCGCCGGGAATCAAACCCGGAACCACCGAACCACAGTCCGTTGCTTAACCAACTGCTCTATGACAGGTCGTACAATCTTCGGGATTTCCTTGTTTAGGGTAAGTTTACTTAGACTATTGGCAATAGGTTTGGGTTCCTTAAGTTGCTTAGCTAGGTCTTGTACATGTCTCCCTTTCCCCTCCTGAGCTCCCTTTCTAAACACTCTTGCCTGTCTCCTTCCCCTCCCTCTGTGCATTTTCAAAGTTAGGTTAGATTATTCCATTTGAACACATGTTTATTCAATCGTAAGCCTACAAAAATAACAAACACGTGAGCGGTACCAGTGACTTACACCATAGCCGCTTGATAATCTATATATATATAAATTAATGTATGTGTATGTGTGTCCTTTATAAACTCGAAAACTACTTGACCGATTTTGATAATTTTTTTAAAAAAACATTGGTCATAGTCCCGGTCACATTGTTATGGTAACAAAATTTGTTTTTTGGGATAAACTGGTTTTAGCCTGCCTCTAGCAGATGTTAGGTAAGGTTAGTTCCCATGAAATTGAAATTGGAGCACTGTTGGTGCACTATTTTAGTGTCAATATTAGCAACAGCTGGTTGACCCCTGTAATCTAATGAGATAGGCCAGGGTGCCAGCCATAATGGTCATGGCAAAAATGTGGGATGGTTATGTGACCCACTGAAAAAAATTGAGTGAGAGAAATCATTCTTAACACAGTATTGTTTCCAGCCAGTGGTATTTTGCTGCTAATGTTTGTGAAGCACTTGGTAGCATGATTTTTTTTAGTGGTGGTGTTAGCAGCCACTGGTCGAGGCCGGGACATGTAAATGGAATAGATGTTTAGCTAATGTTTTGCCATTGTATGTCATGTGAGTGGTGTGACGGAAGAAGAGCGAGCATCTGGATGGCAGCTATCGCAGGCTGTGCGGTGAGAGGCACATGAATCTTGGGTGGTTAGATGGTCTGCCAGAACACACAGGACCGTGTCACACAAATGTGATCTGTCAGATGCCCGGCTGTCTGTCTGCCATGTGAAAGTCTGCTTGGTGTGTGTCATGTTGTGCCTGAGGATAAGCGAGCATCGGAATGGCTCGCAGGCCTGTAGTGAGCGGCACATAAAACAATAGTCCGCTTAGTGCATGACGTGAAATGCCTGAGGAAAAGGTGAGCATAGAGATGGTGGCTAGCGCAGGCCATGTGGTGAGTGGCACAAGAAGCAAAAGTCTGCTTAGTGTGGGGCATGAAGTGCCTGAGGACAGGCAAACATCGAGATGGCGGCTATTTCGCAAACCGTGTGATGTGTGGCACATGAAGCAAGAGGCTGCTTAGTGTGTGATGTGAAGTGCCTAAGGACAGGCAAGCAGAACAGCGTCACCAGGCCGGGCGAGGATGGTGGTTGGTGTGAGGGTCCCGGGGGTTGTCGTCAGGAGGCCTTGGCCATCAGTCTGCTCCTGGTCCCCTCTTGGTCCTGCAACAACATCTTGAGGAGGATGTGGTCACATGTGTCGATTGCATTCAGGCCATTCATATGTGTAAGAGGTGAGGCCAGTCAGATTGTTGTGCCCCTCTTGGTGCGACGTGGCGCAGTTGGTTAAGTGACTGATTGTGGTTCGGCAGTCCCGGGTTCGATTTCCGGTGCGGTTCTGGCTGGGGTACTGGTGAAAATGTGCCTCTTACAAAGTGCCTAAGCACTGAGAGGGGTACAGAATCTTCCTGTTGTGATCCATCACTTCAGTGAATTCATCATCATCATTATCATATACAGTGGTGCTTGTGAAAATACAAAATAAGAAAAGGTTAGATTATGTTTCAGTTAGGTTAGTTCCCATGTTAAATGGCCATAGGGGTGCATTTTCAAAGTTAGGTTAGGTTATGCTCAAGTTAGTTCCCCATGTTAATTGGTTATATGGGCCAGTGTGTTTTCAAAGTTAGGTTATGCTTAAGTTAAGTTAGTCTCCATGTTAAATGTCTATAGGGGTGCATTTTCAAAGTTAGCTTAGGTTAGGCCTAGTAGTGGACCATCTCAAGGAGCAGAGCTCTGGGCTGCCATGGTAAACATATGTCAATAGCCGCCACTTTTGTCATTCTGGGCCCCTTGTTAAAAAGTCAACAAGAGCAACCAATTTCGTCTATATGGGTGGACTCACTACTCCCTCCCCCCACCCTCAACACCCTCCTCTCTATTCCCCGTTCCATTAAAAACCAGAGAGCTGCGTGGGATGTACTGCCAGACTGAACCAATTTTTTTCCAAAGCGCAGACTATACAAACATTAGTGACAAAAAATTCAACCAAAAACAAAAAAATCAAAGACAAAAAAAGAAACAAAATGAACACAGAAAATAGCTTACTGATAATATTGTTAACAAATTGTTTCCTTATCGGATTCGTTATCTCGCTGTATGAGTCTGAAAAATTAGAATTTTTAATCTCAGGAAAGCCTCGACAGTTTCGTCCATAATGTCAGTTAAGAAACAGAGAATGTGAATCGAATCAGCAACCCTTTGATCAATAGACAGACGCACCACCCTCAAGACTAACGAGGGAAAAATGGCAGTGTCACATATCTTGACGTTCAACTACGTGTGGGTGGTGAAAGTTGAAAGTAACATGCAAAACTTTGTTAACTAAATCCATAGCATAGTGCCTAAGCACCATGAGGGGTTCATAACGCCTGTAGAGCGGGTTAACTACAGTTGATTGGGGGGGTGGGGGGGGGAGAACTCGTACTTTTTCTTACATTTTGCAATAAAGCGGCATCGTAAATTAAAACTGCAAAAGGTGAACAATTTGAAAAATATGAATTCGGTTAGAAAATCACACAGAGATATTCAGGAGTTTAAATTCGTAAGATGGTGAACTAAATATGATCGACTGGAACGATACACAAGAGTGACGAGAAGTTCATCCAGCGCTGCCCTGGAACCAGTACAACGGACGGACTTATTTTTAAATTCCATTCTATTCTTGATATTGGCAAGAGGGTCGGTATGCACGGGCCGCAAGGCTGGTGGTCCCCGTTCCTATTCCATAGCCGACAATGATGACGGATCAACCGAACGGTAGCAGTAGCAGAAGCACGATCGTCGTCAGAGAAACGGTCTGCAAATTTGCTCCCCATTTTTATTATCATCATAACATCGCGGAAGATTTTGGCAAATGCAAAGCTCTAAATTCGTTTCTGAAGTGCTTCGTGTGCAGCGAGCATTTCTAACGCACCAATCCCCCCCTCCCCTGACATATCCTCATGCGACCCAATCAGAAATGGGCGGGAATTTCGGAATATGTGATCACATTTACGCATTGCGCATTTGGACAGCTAATGTTGTTATCCACTGTCCTGTTTCGGAGCTAAATGTTAGGATCCAGTTTTTTTTGGTTTTAAGTTATGAAGACGCCCGCGCGCGGAGGACTCCATTTTCAAGTGGACTTAGTAGAGCACGGGGTCTCAGGAGGTCACACGTGTAATATGGAGATGCGATGTGCCTCCGTCGCGCACATTGCACGGGCACTTAACGGAACAAATATGAAAATGGAACGCGTTAACCGCCCCTCCCCTCGCGTCTGTCGTGGTTCCCGGTCGCGAAACGACTCCGCCGTCGCGGAGACTCTCGATCTGTCCTGGACAGTTTCGGTGGTCTTGGTCACCTTTCTGCACAGCGGCTGACGCCGTGCCAGCCTCGGGCCACGATAATACTGCGCTCTTTATTCGTCGGCGACGCCCGGGCAGTTGCTGGAAATCGGAAAGTACGTGTATTTTATGCATGGAATGAGCGTGACTCCCTGAAATAACCTGATGGAAAATCGTTGTGCGCAACCCAGGATATTCGCGGACAACTATTCATTCAAGGTCCGCTGTTGGGTTTTAATTTATTGGTGTGAGCAAAAATATGATTTTACAATTTCATTAATGTCATTTGCATTTTGCAAGTTTTAAAAAATAATAGTTTCAATAAATTTCTACGAAACTACATGAAAACATGTTAATTGGTGTTCACTGATTAAAATGTCGATATACTCTGTATTTGTATAATAGTTGCATTGAGTTTATCACTATGAAATATTTACATGTCTGGAGAAAAAAATTGAATTGTGCATTATGGTAGAAAATATAATAAACGTACGAATGCATTGGGAATTTCTTCGTAAGTTTACAAGCCCACATCGTGGGCACGTTCACCTGGAGGCACACTTAAAAAAGCTTTTATGCAGACACAAAAATCAAATGTAGAAAAATATCGGCAACCCCGAGCGTCACTTTCATGCAATTCTTCTGAAGAATGAAGAATAGCATTTCAATTTTCAGATGGTTATTCCAATTATAATCGTAGTTAGGTTAGAAGAGTAGCAACATTTCAGACAAGGAGCATACAAGAAATGTGTAAATACACATGACTTTTTCCAAATAATAGTGTGATTTTAAGGTTCGTTGATTTTCATAAATGTCATGACAAAAAAGTTTTACAGTTATTTACGCAGGTATACATGTACAGTACATGCACAGCAGAACACATACATACAGAAATACATGTACGTTTCAAGTGCATTATCGTACGGATTATATTAATTTTAATCTTTAATTTCTTCTCTTGTGGCGTCATACTTAAAAGATAATTTCAACACGCATTAGGGTTGGTGAACGGGAAAAAACGCATATTTTTATCATCACCTTGATATGCTTAATCTTTGGCTCCATTTGTTTTTCGGCAACAAAATTGAATAGTGTGGTTTCGAGAGTAATTAAAGCCTCTCTCTGAACCATGAGACCAGATTCAGACGTCAACACAGCTCCAGGCAATCTCATCCTTCGCCGCAGCACTCCTTCTGCACATGCGCGCAGCCACCACCAATTAGCCGATGTGGCGTCATAAACTGCTAGCAAATTATCGGGAAAACTCCGGCATCGTGTAATTATAATAATGGTTCCTAATTTCCAAGGCGCTCAATTTGTGCGGGAGGGGGAGGCGTCAAACAATTAATTCTAATAAGACGTAATTTCGGCGACAAACTTACGGTAATCCACATCATTTTTCCACCGTTAAAAGCACAACTAAATGCTTATACACTAAATGCGCAATTACATGGGCATGCAATTTTTGGCGCTGCGATGCCTGAGCGTTAAATTAGCGAAATTAATGACGTCATCGACATGAGAAATAGCATGCCGAAAGTGTTTTCGCGGTTGTCTGCACCCTGCGTGTTCAACTTTTCTAATTCAAAGGAGTTTAGGGGGTCTCGGTGGTGTAATTGATAGCGTGTCGAGCTGTTATTCCCGTGATCTCGAGTTCGATTCCCGACCGAGACCTCTGGAATTTTTCGGGCTAGAGAATGTTAAGCATGCCTTCCTTTGGAATGGAAATAAAGCCATGGGACCCGTGCCTGTACGATTTCAGGTACACGATAAACATTCCTACCTAGGAAGCTTATACTAAGCCTGGGCTAGGCAAAATTACCCGGTCGACTCCTGTGGGTGTTTTTTATTTTTTTATTTTTATTTTAACCAACTGTAGTCAACCGCACTACAGGCGTTTTGTACCCCTCATGGTGCTCAGGCACTATGCGAGGGGCACCTCCAGTACCCCGGGATCGAAACTTTCGAGAGCCCGCGCCGGGAATCGAACCCGGGATCGCCGAGCCACAGCCAGTAGCAATACCGACTGGGCTACGACGAGTCGTACACGCGTTTTTAGGGCGAACACGCTGGTGGACCTCCTTAACAAATATCTCAGACAAAGGAATTAAGTCGCTTCTGGTGGTTGTTTAGTTCATGGTGACCTGTGCTGGACCTCAAGGAACCATCAACTAATCAACAAATTTCAAAGTCCCTGGCGACGACAATTGGAACCAAATGGCGCAGGCATGTGAACCTGGACAAAGGCTGACGAAAGAGCTATCCAGTGATAATATAAATAACGAACAAAGTTCTAAATTCTATGAAATGACTACATCTTTAAGACATCTTCCGTGAAAGGAAAATTATATCAAGACGCTTTCCCACAGAGTATAAAAATTAAGAAGTCAGATAAATCTTAAAATAGTCTTTTCTGTCGATTAATTAAGACGACTTGCTTTACAGATGACAGTGACGCTCCGAAACATTGTAATCAACATTGTATCCATTCGCTCGACTGAAGTTTAGGGTGAGCCCAGGCGCAGTGTATTAAAAATCTGGTCCCAAAAATAAAAATCACGCCTTCTCTGTATGTCCAGATGTCACGGAAATTCTGTTTATGGGCCCACAGCAATTCGCATTACAAGGGGCTGTATTTTCAAAACCCCGGTGGCACCTACAATGCCCGGTCCTAACGAAATTTATTTAAAGTGGAGGGTGACGATCAACACTGTATGTGTGTAGGGCTTTATTGCTGGGTTCTAAAGAGGGGATGGGTGGTGATGTTTCAAAAGTGGAGGTGGGGGTAGTACTCCCGTGCGCCGAACACCGCGAATAATACGCGGATATGTATCACACCTGAATGGAATCCGGTGTTGATTTATTGCACCTTTGAAAAGAGGTGATATGAGAGGTGACAGTCTGGGGGGGGGTTTAAGG
>JAQGBY010002037.1:0-25209 GCA_034698785.1 Mycogona germanica | reverse complement strand
TCTGCATTTTTGCGTCCTGGCATCAACGCCTCCCCCCAACTTCTTTAATTCTGGTTTGTCCAGGACATCGACTATACGCGCAAAGGATAACATTAGCATAAATGGATGCTGAGGGTCGCTAGAACGATAAACGATGAAGATAGTGGCCAGGCACGGAAACTGTCGAGGTGATGGCCGGTAGGTGGGATGTTGGGTAGGGGGTGGTGAGTTAGTAGAAGGAATCTGGGGCGGAGTCGCACGGCGACCGCGACTGGGTTGCGGCGCGAACGCCATCAATTATTCATGTTGTGCCGCGCTCATGTGCGCAGTGTCCACACGTCCACAAAACTTGTTTCACCTTCTTCTGAAGTCTGATTACGGATGTCCACTTCTTCTCCAACAGCCCATTGTACTTCTTCTCGATTTCACCGGGCTGCACACGGCGCAGGAAGACCGAACGAAAGGAAGAACACAAAAGGAATCAATGTTTTGAAGCACAAGTATTATCCAGAGACCTTTTCAAAGAAAAAGCTACGCAGACGCAGAAAAAAAAACCAGATTTCCCCAAAATATGTTTAATAATGTCCAAAAAATTTTAACTCGCCCCAGGAAGGGTCGTACAAAATTTCATATTAAATTAATAAAAAATAAATGAGGAAGGATCGTCTTGAATATATATAATAATACGGGGGTTGTGCCCCCTTAGAGTAATATTATTTTATTTGAGAGTTTCTCGCTGACTGTTGGTCTTTTTTCGTCCGGCGCTGTCCCGGGCACAACCCCCCTTTTTATTATATTGTATATTAAATTAATTTCGCATATTATGGTCAAATAGTTTTGGGAACAATACCATGAAGAGCGCAGCCAATCTTGAATCTGTGCCCGCGAACAGTAATGTCCCAGTCCCACGCCAGCACTTACCATGTCGGCTTCCTTTTTGAACGCCTCCATGGCGTCCATGTAGCCATTGGAACTCAAGTAATCGGCAATCGCTTTGTTCCTGCAAAAAACGATCAGATAAAAAACAATAGCTCATTACAAAGTGTGCGAGTGGGAGGCGTAGGAGAAAAAGTAGAAGAAAATTCACTCGTCGATTTCGATCCAACTGCAATCAAAAATAATCGTCATGTCCTTCTCGGGAGACGCTCCACCACGTCAGTCCGTCCAAAAAATACCCTCAAACTCGAAACAAAACGGATGACATCTAACCACACCAGCCAAGAAATGTTTTATCTAGAGAGAAGGCAACATGTTTATACAATAATAGGATACCAACTGGCCAGTCTAGACGGAACAAAATAAATCTCGAGTGATTCATTCTATCGCTCTCAAACGCGTTTTTAAGTGCGGAAGTGGAGGGTGGTGGGTGGGAAATGAGAAGGATGGTGGCGGAGGATAGAACGAAACGCTCCCGGAACACAAAGCGCTAACAGTTCCCGTTCTCAACGTTAACCAATTAATTTTATTCATTCTGAATAATCGGTGTACATGCTGGCAGCGATGAGCTGGAGCGGCGAAACGGGAATGAACACAGGATCCTCGACCAGAACTGGGAAGCTCAACACTGTTGAGATCCCAAATGACACCCAAGTGGATATTCGCCACGACGCACATCTATATTAAACGGTGAACGAGTCAATAAAGTGATTGCCAATTTAATACGATTACAATTAGGCAGAGCACAACTCGAAGACTCGGCACTCGTGAGAAATTAACCTGACATTTCCTGATTGACATTGGCATCGGCTCTAATCGTCGATCGAACGGCGTGTCCCCCACCGTTCCCCTCCCCAAAAAACACTAAACAGTCGGAACGATCTGCTAGGCGAGAAGGAGGAGAAGGTGGAGGCCTAGAGGCTACCTAAGACAGTCGAGCACGCCTCCGGCAATAAGTCGACGACGTCCACGCTCTCCGTGAGAAACAGGCCAAGGTTGCGACACCACGTATGCTGTGTAGTGGAAGAGGTGGTTGGGGCTTGGCCGGACTCCCAGTGCAGTAGTGACATCGCAGTGACGAGGGGACATGTCCACCACCCCCACGACACCCGTGTCGTCTTTCCCGGGCCGGGGGCCACCCAGACCGGCGCGTGACAAGACCAATTCTACTTTTTTTCTTGGGGGAGAGGTAGGTGGCAAGGAAGGGAAAAGGGAGAAGAGCACGGCCGTCTTCTCCCACCACGGAATGCGCTCGTGGCCAAGAATGCCCGGTTCGACACCCTCACATTCCCCTCCTACAACCTCTCCATTTTCTCCCCGGGGTGAGAGGAATTCCCGTCCGACACGTCGGGCCGACTGACACAGCTGGGTCGTGTGCTCGAGCTCTCTCTTCTATTCTTTTTTTGAAAAAGAAGGCTTTATGAATGATGAACAGTAGGAGGCGGTTGCGGAGGTTATACTTTCGACCTTTCCTTTCCCCTCCTCCTCCCGGAGGAATCTGACGATGAACTCGCCGAAGAACGAGCGTGATTTATGCCAGGCTATTTTCCCCTCAACGAAACATGTTTTCTTGGAAACCTTAAAACGAGAAGTGAAAAAAGTTTTTATATTCGGCAATGGCCATCAACCTCTCCGACCGCAACGTAGCTACAAAAACTCAAAAGATCTATAACAAAAATATTGGACTGCAATCGAGAATGAATGTTTATCTCATTCTAATTTCAACACCACTTTGATGAAAACACCTACATTCCTCCCCCCTCTCCTCCCACCACCAAGAACGGGGGTGTGGAAGAGGTGGAGAACTTGCCTCCCCCAGGTCCTACATCTGTTAGTCGACCACTGAATAATTTATCTGTATCCGACCTCGATTTGGTCGTGTGCTGCAAAAAAGCGAAACGAGGGTTCGTTACAGTCGCACGAAAACAGCACCAGCGATTGTTCTCATTTAAGGTTTACGTATAAAATTCGTTTTTAATATATCTAGAAATTCGCCAGAAAAGGGCATAAAAAATAGTTCTCACTGCTTCTACCACCTTGACATCCTTCCAGTGCCTCGGACTACACGATTGTAGAGATCGTGTGGTCAGCAATTAAATGTCTAGACCTACGAGAGGTCGAGACCCGCTTCGAGAAACGTAAGTCGGGGGAATATCTTCTAAGAATTTCTGAATAAAAAGCAACGGATGAAGGATTTGGAACATTCACGCGAGGAAGAACTCGGGGAGCTAAACGAAACAAGATTTCTAAAAACCCCAATTAGGTTGCGAGGACGTGTGTCGAGATCTCCTGAAACTGCAAAAACACAACCCGAAACCTGTCGTCGGAGTTAGGAATGGGGAGGAGGCGTGTCAGTGTGTTTGGCTTTGATCCAGCGTCGGTGTAAAAAAAACACCAACTAAAGAACGCGACCAACTCTGGAAAGAAATTCGGGTTTGAGCAAGCAACCTCACAAGGCAAAACCAATATCGGTCAAGATCGTTGGATCGCGGTGACTACCAGCAGCAGCAGCAGTTAAAGGAGACCAGACTGGCTGGAGCATACTATTGCAGTGTGTCCCCGCGCTCGATACTGACGGGTGAGGGAGGGGAAGTGGCTCCGGGTGGTGGAAGGGGGCGGGGGGCGTCTGCTCTTCATAGCGTGCCTTCCGACGCGTGGCGTTGGCGGCAGCGCGGCCACTAACGAGCACACGGACCGACAGGATAACGATAAAACAACAGAAAACCCAGGAATCATTTATTAGTATGAGCAAATGGGGCGAGAATTAGGGAGTCGGACCGCCAGGCTCCCTGCTCGCCCGCCACCATTGCCGATCCTAATTACACTGGCCAAGCGCGCTCAATCCGAGCAGGGTGCGCCGACACATTGGAAAGAGATGGACGAGTCCGTTCGTTCAAGAAAGTACTGCTCGTTCTCGAATGTCAATTCGCCCCATCACGAACGCGCTCGAGACTTTCACGTGCGCGGGAGAGAGGCACGTTTAGACATTGGAACAAAAGGGGCGAGTCCGTGATTGAACCAGTACGGGCACGTTCTCGAATGTCAATTCGCCCATTGCAAATGCGCACGTGAATTTTAAAACACGCTCTCGATTAGGGTGCGTTTAATTTTCAATACCATTCGGTCACTCGATCTGTATTTCAAGAAAGCGGCCGCGATCTCGAAGCCCAATTTTGCCCCAACCTCAACCACAATTGGAATTTCTGCGTTGGCAGATTGAATCGCTGGAACGAATTCGATGACACATATGCAGTACACATGTATCCAGTTATTGATTTTTCTGGTTAAAAAGAAAGTCCGACAGAACCGGGGGAAAAGCTGGTTGTCTGCCAAAAAAAATCCCCAACAATTCAATCGTCATTTGGCAACAGCAGTCTGACCAGTCAGTAGACATCCAGTGCAATCTCTGGGGTTTCTGCTTCGTGGCAGATCCATTAGACTCGTGTTCCCACCTCAATCAGATCCAGTGCCATTAGACGAGACGGAACCTGTGATTTGGGATTTTTATATCTCTGATCTATCCAGCGCATCCCACTCAAATCCGCCCCTTCCCCAGGTACGTTGCCATGACAGGGGGCCACACCACCGCTGATTACCTGTCCAGTGAGTGAAAGTGCAGAAGCGCCAAATAGTGAGTGAAGAATGTCGGAGAACCGGTCTTATTTTTCTCCAAACCGTGGGGAGGTTAGATGCGGCGGAATAGAACAACCCTCCCATAAAGTCGAGCAACAACAAAAAATAACCATCGCCCACCCCCTCAACATATCCGAGCACTCCAAAGCTCACACTTCACTCTCGAACTGCACCGTGCCTGGCCAAAGGGAGGACCAGAAGAGGGTTGGGCGTAGGCGGCTCGACCCTCCAAGCCTAGAGACGTGGGCCGATCGTGCTACGGGAAATCCAATTTCCGAAAGAGCTAGTCTGTCCGTGTAGTAGTACTAAATGTGCCCGCAGCCACCCCCACCACCACCCCCTGCACTATCCAATCCAAATCCACTCGAGGCTACCACATTTCTTTCGAGGGGACGAAACCCAAAGGTTGCCCCCGACTTCGGCGTCGAGGGTTAATTTCGTCAGTCACGATTTGCTGAACAGGAGGAGCAATGTCATTGATGGTTGTTGTGGGCGGAGATGAGTCTTCTATTTACAGTACTCTGGGAACAGTAAATATCAATTAAAACAATTGCTCGAACACTGACAACAACTAAACACCTAACAAATAAAATCAGTCCCGAATTAACCAATGAACGGAAACATCAGTTGGAAGAATAAATGTATTAATACTATTTTGAATAACAATGTCTTTGTGTAGCTACCACCTCCTCTCCCCCTTCCTATAGGTGTGTCTGCCACCAAAAACAAAAGTTCCCTTTCACTTTGACCTTGTGTCTCGGTTCCGCCTCCACCTAAAATACTTCGATCACATTCGAGCGAAAACTGTACAACCGGCGTTCGCATTACAAACTTAATAACTGACTTGGACTGGTTTGTTGGGAGAGTCGGCTGTAACACGAAAGCGAAATCCCACGTCCCAAAAACTTGAATGTCAATGCAGTTCCGGGAGTGTGTCGCTCCTCCCTCGCGCCTCGGGGGAAAGACCTTGGCCGACACAAGAGTCCTTCCTCCGAACACGCCCGCACCCAGAGAACAGGAGTTCGAAACCGGTTTCGGCGCGCGAGACCACATCACACACACGTAATCCCGAGCGGTGGAGAGAGAGCTTACGAGGCCGCCAGCCATTCTCAAGATCAATTCCTAATCGCAGATCACGCGTGATTCGACTAATCAACTCGTGCAAATAGCGAGCGAACGGTTAGGGATTCGAACACTCAACCCCCCACATTACGTTTGACCCTCCAGTAAAACCAACGGCGATTGTCCTCTTATCCAACAAACATCTCCTTGAGTTGGACCAGGAAATGGCTGCACCCCCCCCCCCCCCGAGTCCCGTCTACTCCTCATGGCCAAAAATCACGCTCGACACTGAACCTCATTGGAGTTGCCATCAAACACATCGCATCTCGCATCTCCGAGGGCTCGGCTCGTAAAGTGGTTGGTGGTTGCAAAAAAAATATAGAAACATTGTCGAGGAAATTGTAATAAAATGCACGTACGGCTTGGGTTTCTCTCTCTCTCTCTCAAGTCTCAGCCAGCAACACGAAGAAAAACGAAAGCGAAATTTGAGATTTGAACAAGTGGAGTGAGGGCAAAAGAAAATTCACGACTGATGATCATGTGGCAGAGGATATCGGGAACAACACGAGTTGATGAGACACGGACATCAGGTTCTAAGTCCAAAAGATTGTCAAAATTCGTCCCGGCTCTGAAGGTTGAGGTGTTGAATCACCGGTGCCTTAGACGTTTATCAGGAATAAAAGTCGTTATTATTAGTAAAAAAGTCCCGGCTCTGCCATTGTATGCATTCGAATTCAAATTAAACTTGATTTCGTTGTCTGAAATCAATTATGTTGCTGCGAATCTTTGTCATCGATATTTTGCGAACCAGACAATGGCAAATAATTCGAGCTATTGAATACTACATGTACTAAATGTTCAGGTAACTTGTACTTGGTAAGTGATATAAATGGACAGAAAAATGAGTCCATCGGCCAAACGTGTGACTCGGTTTTTAGCAGTTGATTAATTCCAGTTCCAGTTGGCCTATTTTTACTTGGTGTCAAAATAAATATTGCTTCAGTCGAGTCCCGTTCGTTCGTTCGGTGCGTTCGTCTTTTGTCGATTCTCGCTTGATTGAAATGGGGAAGCAGCTGCAACACACACAGCCACCTAGACGAATACAGGTATAGAGGACATAATGCTAAATACATTGAATGGTGTTCGGTCGTCTGTATTTGTTGTCGATACAGTTCACCCGTTCGATCCCAACCACCACCCAAAAATTCAAAAAAAAAACAGTCCAGTCCCACTACATTTATTTGGAGTGTCATTCTCTCGTACATCTCTCTTACTCGACACGCTGCTCACTTTTATCCGATTTGCATAACGCCACACTATTTTTTTTCTCATGACGTCATACTGCAATGCAGTCAAAAAATATCTTTCGCCCGCCAATTTCACAAACTCGAATATTTTGAAGCCCCGTGAAGCGATGCAGTGGTCGACCACCTGGAAGGTCAGTTGGACGAGAAGAAGACTCTATTTACTGAGCCCGAGTTAATCTCCTCTCTCTCTCTCGCTCTCGATCAATGCGCACCCACTCATTGGGGAAAACCCCTGGTGTGGCCCGCTCGTACACCTGGCCACCCAACGATCGATACGTGGCGGGCCGCAGGCACGGAATCGTCCATCCATCGATCGTCCACGCGTATATACGCGTTGGCCCCGCCGTGAGCCCGCAACCAGCGACAGCTCTGAACTCGGGAATCGGAAGTAGGCCGGTTGCTCGGATCAGGGCAGGAAACGCGGCAGCTATTTATTCAATAAAGCAGGAGGGGGTCGTGGTGGAGGGATGGCATTTCTGGAGCACCTCTCTCTCCGGTGCCGACAGCAGCTGGAAACGAAAGGTGGTCCTCGGTTCCATGTTACCGTCCCTCAATCAGCAGAGGGCGGTCATCGTTTGACCAGCAGAGATCCACATTCGTGACGATGACTGTAGAGTCGACATTTATTCGTTGGTTGGTTGGTTGGTGTCTGTCCCGCGCTGGTCGAAGGTTGAACGAGTATTGCGAGGCGAGAGAGGTCACCGACACCACACGGACCAGCAGAATCGATGAGACGACGAGCACTGCCATTGATTCGCTCCAAATTTCACAGTTTGGCGGTGACTCAGTGTTGAGTGCAATATGTGCATGGGGACACACTTGTCTAGTTTCAGCACGCTTTCTAGTCTGCTAAAATTCTTGTACAATAGTTTCGTTTTTTCCCACCCTAGACAAAAATATCTTCATTTTTTTTGCCCCCGTCTTGTCACTTTGCTCGTCAAACTGCTCTTTCAAAAAAAAAAAGATACTACGGTTGTTTTTCGTTTAGCGAAATTTTCAAACCCCTATTTTCTGTTTTTGGAACATGGAAGGTCCGACGTGGCCGTCTCTCGAAATACAACCGAAGCGACAACCGCCCGTGCTCAGATAGTGGCGTCGGCTGATCAATGTAGGCGGCACGAGCGACGTACCAAACGACCGATCTCAATTGGCGTGTCTAAAGATTAACCGTTGATTGGCGGAAACAGATTAAGGAATCTAAAACGATCGAAAGATTACACGTTTAGATTTCATCCTACAACAACAAAAAAAACCTGGAGTCTGACCTATGCATTTTGTGATTGCCTGGCAACACGGGGCAGCAGCAACCTACTCGCCCACCACCAGAGGCCAGCATCATCTTCTGCCAGTTATCCGTATCTCATTACTCAAGTTACGTCGATTCGAGACCTCTCATCCAGCTCGTCGTAGGCGTGACGTCAATTTGTCTCGCCCAGCGACAGTGACGTCAGCACCTGCTTCAGAAGTATCAGAGATTGCGGACGGAAATCGCACCTACGATCACGGCACCTTCCCCACTTCCTGTTCTCGCGAAAGGACAGTGCTGGTATGAAACCAGGTGGCAGCTAGTAGGAATCGAGGAACCTCAAATAGATTAAGTCACCCAACTTGATTGACAACTAGAATATCGAATACCAGTTGACGGGGGATGGAGAGCACGAAACCCAACCGTAGTAGTCTAAACCGTCACATAATGTGGAGGAAGGAGAAAAAAAAAAATAATAAATCGAAAGAATGACTTGGCAAAAAATATTAAGATAGGTTGAGGTGTGATGCCGCGCTTAAAAAGGTGGGGTCAATGAGTTGCCCCAATGACAGTTTAAAAAATAAGGAGGTTTTTTTAAGGGGCAAGTAAGTCTGCCACTGTCCACTGCACCGGGGGTCTCTGATCTACTGTACCAATACGACGGCACGAAATAGTCGATTCCACGCACCAGCTAGCAAACGGAATGTCAATAATAAACACAATCAGATATGCACGGGAGGTGGCGGCGGGTGGAGAGCTCAATAATATCGTATTCGTGTGACGACACACCCTCCCTCCCTACCATACACTCCCACTCCAACTCCCACCCAACATACTCGTAAATTTGCCCCTCATCATTCAAACGCTAAACGCCAATCCATTTAGCGGATGATATACGTCGTCAACTGGTCCCCCGAAGCCACCGGGGCCGAAGACGATCGACATTTTCTCGTGGACTCGTAGGAGTCGTGGTCTGCGGAGGATTGGAGGACTCGTTGAAGCCGGGGGGCGTCATGCGGTCCGACTCCGCAATCCCGTTAGGCCATTCTGGCGTACGTGACGCGGCAGTTGGAGGGATTCAGTCGACAATCGGATTTTGTAGAGTTCTCTCTGGTCGTGGTCTAAAAATTAGGGCGTCGGGGGCTAAGCGGGATTTGATGTAGAGGGGTGGGGAGGGAAGGAATTGGTTGGCTTCCGGGTTTGACACACAGATGCGGATCAACTGTGGTGCGGGATCACGACCTAGTGGTGGATGGGAAGAAGGGCGGGCTCAACAGGGCTGAATTCACAGATTTATCAATTTGTTGTGTTGATTCGCCAGTCTCAGAACCACGAGGCAACGCGGAAGGCGGACTGGCCAGATCTCACGACCAGAGGAGGGGGTCGTTGCTACTTCCAAAACAATATTGTCAGAGGGGAGGGTCAAGCGATTGCCGGTGGAAGCGGCAGCGAGGTCAAATAAATTAAGACCTCGACACTGGACTGGAAGGTGGCGGATGATTTAGAAAGGGAGGGGGAGAGGGTTATTAATAGACAACCACCACCACTGTCCAGAGGCTGAAAGGTGAAGGCGACTCCGTGGGATCAGGGGCGCTCTGGGCTGGAGGAGATGGGAGACGGGGTGCAGGAACATCCCACGCCCGACGGCCGGACCACACCGGCTACACGATGCTTCTCTTCTTCCCAGGAGAACGCGCCGAACGAGTGGCTTCCACCGACCAGCGCACCCCACACACAAAAGAGTGCCACCGACAAAATTCACCCCCATCCACTCATTCTACCTTTCCCTCCCTCCCCACAGGTAACATCCCGAGATCATCCATTGCACAGATTGCAGTGATGGTCGGTGTTCGGTAAAAGGGGGTTTGAGCATAGAGCATCATTCCGGTGAAGCACTGCATCTTTAAGATGTTATTGAGGAATTGGAACCAAAAAGTCTTGAAATCTGCATCCATTCGGCGAGTTTGGACCTGTTACGGCTGAGTTCATATCTGCCAAAATTGTTTACAATTAAGAGAACTTCAAAATTTAAAAAAATGGATGGATAATGGCGAGTGTCCCAAAAGCCTCCAACCTCGGGAAAATGTTTCCCAATGGGGTTAAAAAGTCTGCATTTTTAATACTTGTTTTCAACTTTTTATGTGACTCATGAATTCGACGGAAAGGTTAACATTTGTATTTCAATATTCCGAGTCCTCAGTTTCGAGAATAAGTTACATTCATAATTGTCTCGTGACCTAAATTTAAGTTCTACGCCAGCGCTAATCCAGAATGAACTTCCAGCGCTTGGTCAGTGCTCCGATCGACATTTGACCATCTGTTAACAGTGTAAACGAACATGGCATGACTCGCTGAAAACGGTGAGAACAGTCACTTTTAGACGGCCGTGTCCGGGTGGCCAGAAACAAGTGGAGAGCTAGAAAAACGAGAAGACCACTCTAACTAGCGACAACTAACCGACCAAAACGATTGACACTAGCGAAAGACGCGCAATTTATCCGGCCATTGTTGAATCGTTTCACCTTAAGCACGGGTCGTTGGACTGATTTCGCACACGGAACCCATGTCGCTGTGTACAGTTTGGTGGCGGCAGTCGTCAACCTTTCAACTGTCTAAACCACTCGCCTCGTACATGTACGTGTAAACACAACTGCATAGAAAACGAGGGAAGTATTACGGGTGTGAGAACAATTGTGGCTTCAGACCAGTGAAGTGAGTGAGTGTGGGGGCGCTTCGTGACCCGACGACTGATATGACACGACCGGAGCAGCATTACACGGACTGCTGCGATCCAGAAATGGGTGGCGGGTGGGTGGAAGTGTGATCACTCACGCAGCTCTCTCTCTCTCAAATATATTCCGCAGCAGCTGCGTGTCGACGACATGTCGAGTGCGCGCACAAACTCCTAAACTGGAGCAACGAGGACGCGCGTGTGTGTCTGGCCACAAACATCCCAAACACCAATGTCATTTCTACAATAATGTTGTCCCCGTTGTGGTATTGTTGTTGCGAAGGAGGTGGACGACTGACCGGCCACAACCAAAAATGCATCAATAAACAACGCCCCAAAAAATGATCACTCTCGTTTTACCAAATTCGAGAGTCTGTTGGTGCGTGTAAAAGTTGGGCGGGGCTCAAGTGCACCCGCTGATCAAAGAAAATCGTGTCATGTCGGTGTCGTGAAACCAATCTCGCAAATCCCAAGTTCTCCTGAGCTATCGAAATGAAAAACTCGTCGACGACCGCTCGAATATCTCAAGAACCTTTTCGGTTGGTCAGTACGTGAAGACGTCTTCAGACAGAAGATTCAAATGTTGTTAACCAACTAATTGGCGAAAAAATTTATTTATTATTACCCGGACGCAGATTTAAATTCTCCAAAAAGGAAGGAGGTCCAGGAAGGAGTTTTAAAACAATACATTTGATCAAAAATAAAATTAAATCGCCAGAATCATCATAGAATAAATTAAGACGCCTTAATTTGAGCGTATACGTCAAATGTTCCGTGTCGGAGTGCACTTCTGAGCTCACGAGTTTGACTGTAGTTTCGAGTGGGAGTTCCCGTACAACCGCCTCTTACTCATTCAAGATCTCCATTTCAAACCCTGAGGTCACCCGCGTCTCAATCTCACCGCTTCAATTTAGTCTCCAAACGCCTAATCAGTCGGAATCGCCATTTGCGGTAACAAACATAGTCCTATTGGCAGCCAGAGATTTAAGCAAAAAACAATAACGACAGGTTGGTGAGGGAACGAGGGAGTCAAATCGGAAGTGGAGAAGAGACAAAATACTCACAGCTCTTCCCTCTGACGTTGTGACAGCACCATTTTCATAGTTTAGGCGTCAGTCAAAGGTCGAGGTGGTGGAGAGAGGTCGTCGACGTCTCCTCTTCCTCTCGGGTCTGCTCTCTGGTTACCCGGAGGTGGGGTGTGGCGACCCCTGGTGGCAGCCGCGGAGCAGAGGCCGCACCGCCCAAGTGCCGCTCCTCCTCACACGGACGGACGGACGGGTGGGTCCGGTGTCGGACGGCTGGAAGCGAGAGAAAGTGGCTGGATGGTGAACGGTGGGTGGCAGCTCACATTGGCATCGCCGCTTACAAATTGCCAAGATAAAATCACGCTAAAAAGATAAAACAAAAGAAAGGGACAACAAACTGATTAGAGAATCTCTCATAATGCGGAAAACACCAAAAGAAATCAATCGTTAGTTGACTAAATCAGGTACAGTACAGTCCACCTTTCCGAATACCTCCGCGCATGTACAACCAAATTAATTCACCTTCCGTAATTACATGGCCGAAGAATGACCGTTGGGAATCAAATTTAGCCGCATCTGTGAAGTCTCATTTCCCCACTGTACACACACATAGTTCACTGCCGTCGCTGATTCACACGTACTATTACGATCGTAGGGCGCGGCGATTACTAGTAATCCTCTCTTATGAGCAATTACCTCTCCCAGCGAACAATCACGTCTACAATACCTTATTCGAAAATTTCCTACCTCTTCTTATACTCATGACCGAATGCCTTCACCAGTTAGTTTCGAGGAGGTCTTCCCGAACATGGCATTACTAACATTTTAAAATGTATAAATTTAAACGATACAAACAAAATTCTAAAATCAAGTGAACAATTTTTTTAAATTATCACTTGAGCTTTTCTTTCAATCCAAAACGCAAATTTCCCTTCCATATATATCTATTTTATTTGATGAATGATTCAGCCGGAACACAGATAACTGGATTATTCAATTCACTTCGCATGTAATTTGATTATTCGAAAGTATTTAGACGGCTTATCACGATTCCAAGAAAGCGGTATCAGTCAGTATCGGTTGAAATTCTGTTTTTAAAAGAGTCGACCGGATCGCACAAACTATTGTAGTTTCAAATCCGGGGCTGGTTCGCAGTTTATTTTTTAAATGCAACAGCTATCAAATATATAACCCCTCGACGAGTTAACTCTCCAAAGACTGAAGGTCATCTAGGCACAAGCGTCGTCAATTCCTCGACGAATGGATCATAAATTGAAATAGTTTAAATTCCCCCGATAGATTTTTTTCTTCACACGGCACATTAAATCACCAATTTATGACTCGGTATCGTGAAAAATAAATTCTATGAATCCCCGCGTCTATTCCATCCCCCCCCTAAAATACACTAGAGTTGAGAAGTCTGCGTATTTAACAGAATTCGAAATGAGTAAGAAAATTAAGCCGAGAATTTTTGACTTCCTCTGTTCAGCCAGGTTAATGCCAAACTCGATCGAATTTCTGCATGTACAGTAGTGTTCATCAGTAAACCAAACTGGAAAATTTTATATTTAGGTGAATTTAGTGTTCGACTCGATCGTATTTGGACAAACGCTTTTGCCTGTACAGGTACAGCCAATTAAATTGTTTAAACACGGTTAAATTTGGGCATCTGGGTTAGCCCGCGCTGGGTTAGGTTAGACAAACATTTCACCGAATCGACCTAAATATAGATGGATCCGTCAATTACGAAAAACTGCGCAAATGGTCATTGCTGCAGGTCAGTTATGTTGACGAATGCAGTTAGGTGTTACAATAAGAATGGTCCAGATTGCGATAAAAATACACGCTCGTCCAACCGGAAGTGCCAACAACTGTAAAGGTGACACGAATTCCAAGAGCGCCATTAAATTAGTGCACTGTCTCACGAGTGACGACATCATTCCTTGACGACGCGGGTTGAGCAAATTTGATTAGGTAAATGGGGTCTGGCCGGGTTCTGTTCACCCCCGGCAATTGCGAGGCGCGCAACAATCCGTCCTCCGAACAGGTGTTGCTTTCAGACACACACCGGTGCTAGGCCGAGTGCTAGCTTCGGGGCAGACACCACTGCTGTTGCTGCTGTTATCCCGACCCCAATTGTGGCTTTCGAACGAGCCTCTCTCTCGGCGCTGTTAGCCTATTCCAAAAGCCTACATTTCCACACACACATAACACACAAAAACATTATTTTTCGGTCGCAACCCGATCGAATTGCAGCAGAAAAAATGAACGCACGATCGAGCCGCACACTGGAAGTGTTACGCGGGTGTGTACTGTGTGTGGAGGATTTCTGGGTCTTCACAATCCCTTCTTACTTGTGCTCCAGCATAGGATGAGATCAAGCTTTCATCCCCTAGACAGATAACAGGATTACATGTACTTAAAAAGACAAGAGAAATGACAGTCCTCATTCAGTTGAATGAGCTAGTCTTTTTCTGAAGATTCAAAATATATTGAACGGGTGTAATAAATTAAGAATTATAATTACAGAATTTGGATACATATACTATATGTGTGTGGAAATGTAGTCTTTTTGAATAGTCATTAGATATCCTCGACTACGTTTATGGGAAAGTGTAGTCACTGATTTTTTGTGTTTGTTCAAAGCAATGCAGTGAATTTCGTCTCCCCTCTCCTCTGCAGAAGTGAAGGCACCCTAATTATCGCTCCAGGCCAGTCATCTCAACCTTTGTGGAAATCTTGAGAAGGTCAGGTGTAGATTCGTAGATTCGAGAGGCTGTAGGTTGCTTTTCCTTTCTTCTGCACTGTACACGATGTGAATTTCTGTCTTGAAATCTCGTTGCCTTCTTCCTAAACGCATTTGCCAAAAACAACAAACCACCTTTTATATTCATTCCTAGAGTCTTACGTTTCTATTGTTCCGAATCAGAATTAGATCTAGGTGACGAGGAATCCTTCAACTGCGAACGAGGTCACCTGACCAGGACTCAAAGGGCCACCGGTTCCAGAAACGCGACATCAATGGACCTTCGTCAATTTCGCTCACAAAGGTCGTCTCTTAATTCAAGGCCCGGATAACGCGTTAATCAAGATTTCCATCGTTAAGACACGAGACTCCACATATCACGCAATCTATCTACGGAATATGAAGAGATACACCGCTACATTTAATTGAGGAGATAACCAGCTATATTCCTAACCCGATTCCCCCCTAAAACAGTGGCAGGATTGCAACAACAGCCAGTGTCAATCCCGGCCTTGCCAACTTATGAATGGCCTCATCCCCCACATTCATCCGTTCAATCGGGGATACAAATCCCACTATTTTACGAAGGCGCCGATCCAAAGACTGGATTTGGACGCGGCACACACGAACAACTGGGAATGTGAACGGTCATTCAATCTCAAAATTGGATCGGGAAGATATGTAGACGAATGGGAGAAAATGCAAATGATGGTTGAGAGAAAAAGATGACGGTTGCAGATGGAAAGATCATATACCCCGTCCACACACCAGATTCGGATTAGCATCGGTCGCGGTAACGTATTAGTTGAGCGATACTTTGGGATGTGTATCCGAGATGATGTGATAATTTCACGCACCCCACATCGACTCGGATTAGATGGTAGTGTGTATGAATGGAGCCATCGGGCAGTTCTGTCGGCCGCCCCGCCATGGCTGCTTCGCGGAGACAGCGGACAAGTCGCCCGTATTTTTCATCGGTCTCGTTGACCGCGGAATGGGCCTAGCACGATATCGAAAGACAAGAAAAACGAAGCGCACCTACCTGGTGTCGAGGTGTCGCGATTAATCCGTCAGATTGGGCGCACAAGTAGGCGAAAAACTAAATCGAAACGAGAGCTCGTAATCCAACACGTCGACGGGGCGCAAAAAATTCCGTTGGCTTTTCCTGCGGAACTCAAAATGGCGGACGAGTAGGGTCGACAGAATCCACTAGATGGCGTGACGGGAACGGCCAGAGGTAAATCGTAATTCAAGATGGCCGCGCCCTTGGATAAAATGGTTTGATGTTTTTCACGTCTTTTATACCTCGCAGGAAGATAATTACACCGGCAAAATGACACTGAATCGGTTCATGCACCCCAGGAACATCTACCGGTCGAAGCCCGACTTCAATCAACTCGCTGAAGATTACCCAGACTTTAAAGTTCATTTAACATTGGTAGGTCTAGGCCTGACGCTCGTGGATGGGCTTAAAAAAATTATTGTTACCGCTTGATTTAACCGCTCAAACCGCTCTCGCGAGCCTCATATATTTGCTAAAACAGAGGCCTTGAGATTACTGTTTGGAAGCCAGATGTCTGTTGTCCGACCTAATTATTTCCATCTGTTCCAGGACACATCGGGATATGCACGTATCGATTTCAAAGATCCGGAGTCGTTGCGATCACTGACGCGATGCCTTCTTGACAGAGACTTTAAGCTCAGTGTAGAGATTCCTTCTAATCGACTGATTCCAACCCTGCCGTTGCGTCTTAACTACATCCTCTGGATCGAGGATTTATTAAAAACGCTGCCCAAAGTGAATAATGGAATGCCCGTGCCTGTAAGAGGATTGGATGTTGGTAAGTGGAAAAATAAATTTTTTTGAACGTTTAAAAGTTGCTGCGCCTTTTACAGGTTATATGGCAAATTACATGCCAATAGGAGCATCTTGTTGCATATAACGACTGGAATATATTTTATCGTCAACGGTGCACTTTAACATTTGAGTCGAAATACAATGGCTCAATTCGTTTTCCTTTTCTCCCATGTGGGTAGGTACTGGCGCCACATGTATCTACCCGCTGCTAGGCAGCAAGAAGAACAACTGGACGTTCATTGCCACCGAATTGGATCCGGAAGCTCACTCTTGTGCTCGTCGCAACGTCAGCACCAACAATTTGGATAGCTTCATTAGCGGTATCGAATTGATTTTCTTATTTTTCAACTTTTCATATTTCAAATCTAAATGCCCGCAAATGGCCAGCCTGCCCAAAGTCTCATTAACATCCCCTCCCCTCACCTACGGAAATCGCCATAATGCCCCGGCGCGGCGATAATCAAATCTAAATCTAAATCATAACAAAAGAAGGTCCAGAAATAATCTGGACGAAAGACGCCAAGAAAACCTTTTTTCAATTGGGAATCGTAAATAATTCATAACAGATTGTCATTCCACTAATATATATAAAATGTTGTTCCTAATTCAATCAACAGTCATGCTTGTAGCCGAAGATGACGATGTGTTCAAGGTGACGCAAGAAAGCGATCAACTGGATTTCAGTATGTGCAACCCGCCTTTCTTCGTGAGCGAGGCAGCTGTCTCGTCATCGGGGGAAGAGATGACCACGGACGATTCGATCCAGGGCAGTCCAAAACGCAAGAAAAAACGAGTTCTGGCTGTTCCTCGTGTTACCGACAAACACTTTCTCAAGCATGAGGGGACAACGAAGGGTGGCGAGCTCGACTTCGTCACCAAGATGGTTCAAGAAAGTCTGTTGCTCAAGGAGAAGATCAAGTGAGATTAACCGCACGTGTTCCAACTGAACAGACAGTAATCACAATCCTCAATACATTTCTAATTTTGCTATTTTTCTCCACTCATTCAGAATATATACGACGATGCTGGGTAAGAAACAAAATCTCCTGGCCATAAAAAAGATCCTCCGCGAAAGTGGCCAAACTAAGAGTATGGCTACCACCGAGTTTTGTCAGGGCCACCAAATGCGCTGGGGAATTGCGTGGACCTTCTTAACGGGAGCCACTCTCGATCTGGTAGGTCTTAAGCCTGGGTGGATAGAAATGCGGAAAGAATGATATAATATTGATTCAGTTACATCCATTGGCTGATCACAACATTTTTCTCGGATAGGTCAAACCGATTAAAAGGCAAAAAAAGTCGACAGAGAAATCTCAAATGTCAAAATCACAGAAAATTATCCTACCTGGACAGTATGAATTTCCAGTCTATCTACAGATGGTGACAAGCGCGCTCCAGTCTCTGCAGGTAAACACTCAACTACTAATAATGTTCATTCACATTGTATCTATACCATGAAAATGGCAGTCCCACGTTCTATGCTCAATCCAGGCCAAACTACTTTTGTCAATATAGCCTATCAAATTGGTAAACAAATCCTCGATCTGTTTCTTTTCATCCAGTTCGTCTTCACCAAAGTGCACGAGACCGGAAGTAGTTCGATGATAACTTGCAACGCCAAGGAAAACCACTGGTCCCACCAGAGACGGCAACGCAGAGAAAATTTGCGACGTTCGGTCGCAACATCCGAACGAACGACAGTTGATAATAGTGAAATAGTGATTGATCCGGTCGGTTGCCAAATGCTTTCGTCTGAAGCGGACGATCATAATTCGATAACAAATCGCGAAGTGCCCGACGTCGGCACCCACAAGCGAGCGAAATTGGATTCTGAGGGTCAGGACTCTGTCCCCGCCATCAATGTGATTGTAAACCTGGAAATGGAAGGTGAGGCAGTTGTCCTCTACATTCACTGGTTGGGTGGCAGCCTCGGATTCGACGCGGCAAATCAACTCATGCAGTATTTTAAAAATAAATTCAAATGATCCTCCTACTTTTTTTCTCCACCTGTGCGATGTTTTATAATGAATACAATATTTAGAAGACTCCGAATACTTGAATTTGAAAATGGTTTTTTTGACAAGTTGACCACGCATAATGTAAAATGAAATTAGTCCAACTACAAGTGAATTGTTTTTATGGCAATAATTTAATTGGCAATTAATATTTTACTCATCTGACAAAGTCATCCTTAATCAAAATAAGTAAGATTACACTATTTACATTATTTTTCGAATCTTTCTAAACACCAAAGAAAAAAAGTACTTTTATGGTGCCGGTTGTTGCAGTTCAACGGCCACACCAATCTTCTAATGTGAATAAAATTTTGTTGAATATCATGCTCGACAATTTCTATATCCGGTAGTTATTATTAAAACCCGGGTACAATTCAATTTGAGAACTTATTAAAAAAAATTGGGACCACATTCAGATCACCATGTATATACAAAAACAATAACACGATTTAACAATGTTTTACACGAACGTCAGAGCGCATTGTTTGCAAACCAAATTATGATTTCCGATATAATTTTTACAAAATTTTGGTACGATCATTCGTAAAGGAGAAAACCTTTCCTACAAGATACGTCTAAACGACAATAAATTTATGGAAACATTGAAAACTGAGTTTTCTTTATGATTCAGGTTAACAGGGCATCGCGATAATTCCAAAGAGAACAATTATTGTCCCTAGGACGATTTAATTTTACAACGTAAAAATAAATTATCTTGATTCTTCCTTTCACCATTGCAAAGTAACTCAACCCATTTTGTGAAAATAATTATTTGCACGAAATATATTCTTCTAATTTGTAATCAAATTGAGAAATCTCTATCCGTAATTGATTCGCCAGAAACAGTGTTTTGCGCAATTAGCGAAAAGAGGTGCAAATAGGGTGAGAGAGAAAAGAGGGGACGAGACGCGCGCCACTTAAGAGCGGACGTTAGCTCGATATAGTCAGGTGAACGAGTCTCCAAACACGGTTGAGAGTACCTGGGGCCGTAGCGGTGACGGCAGATTGGCAGCCACCTCGAAGGAGGGCGAGAGGGGATCACGGTGTCTGTTGTTCTCGTCGTCGGTTGTGGGCACGGGATCAGCGTTGCCGTTGCTCTCCTCCGTCGGCGGCCCGGTGACGTTGTCATCGTCGCTGGCAGTGGCCGAGCTCCGGAATGGGTCGAAGGTGCCATGGTCGTGTGCGCTGGGCGCGAAGGGGTCAGCAGTGAGCGAGAGTGGCAACACGTCGGGTACCATGGGCGGCGGCAGCAACTCGCAATCGATGTTGTCAGAGTCGATGTTGGTGGGCACTTTGGCCGGTCGAATGGTCCACGGGTATTTGGTTAGCACTGTCTGCACTTCCTTCGTTATGCTCTCCTGAAGAATTTAACAAAGAATGTGTTGGATATTTCGAGAAAGTTAGGTTTTCAAATTGAACAGGGCCAAAATTATATTAAATCTGCTGGCACGAACGATTCTATTGCAATTTGGTAATCAGTATCTTTAAATTATTTGTTTACGCTTGCACTGAAATTATAGCCCAATGCCGGCAAATTGCTAAGAAATTACATTTTATTCTTTCTCAACGTTTGAGTGAAAACTAACCTTGAAGCTGATCATATCCTCCTGCAGGCCGAGCGCGTCCTCCCTCAATTTCTCCTGTCGCTGTTTGAGCTCGTCCAACATTTGTTGGTTCTCGTTCATCATACGCACGCCTTCCGACAGGTCCTGCTGATAAGAGCCAGGAGGGATGGCCTCGCCGGACATGTAACGGGCGAACTCGTCGGCCGGCAAGTTGATCGATTCAGAGTTGAGCTTCTCGATGAAGGCCACTGCACAGCACTGCAGCAGAAAGATAAACATATAGCAACAGATTAAGCAGGGAAACACAGCAGAGTTCCATCCATATTTTACACATTTTTTCGTGCCATACGTTCACCCATACGTTTTCCTTACCGGGGTATAAAATTACCATTAAAAAAAAAAAGCTGACCACCATGGAGCGAAATGTGAAATGATTCAACGTGGAAGCCTCGAATTTCCATTCCATTCTTAATCGCATCGAATAATTATTTTTAAATACATTATGAAAATAATTGAGTACATTTTTAGTCACTTACCAAGTTGGTAAAGTAGTAACCACCTTCGCCGCTGTTGAGTTTGGCTGGATTGGAGAATCGTGTGATGAACTCAATGTTAGATCGCAGCATGGGCGGGTTGGCGCGTAGCACCACATATATGAGAGCCGGAAGGAACTCGTCGGCGCTGGCCGGTTCGCCACGCGACAACTGCAACATGCCGAAGATGTTCTTGCTGCAGTTGACGATGCAGTCCAGTTTGTCCTGCGGCGCGCGCTTGGAGTCGATCTCGATGACGGCCGTGATTGCCTTTTCCATGATCTCGCGCACCTCCGCGTGACGCTCGTTGATCTTGGTATCCAGGTGGCGAGCCTGGATCCAGTTGAGACTGCGGATGCTGTGTCGGACAGAACAAGTAAAAAAGTGGAATGACATAATAGTACATTGAACTCGACTCGTCGTAGCTCAGTTGGTTTAGCGACTGACTGTGATTCGGCGGCCCCGGGTTCGATTCCCGGCGCGGGCTCTCGATTACTCGATCCCGGGGTACTGGTGAACACATTGTGCCTAGGCACCGAGAGGGGTACAGAAGCTTCTGTTGTGATATACACTTCAATGAATTAAAAAAAAATGAATTAATATGAAATTCAAATTAAATTATTTGAAAAAATGGTAAGGAAATAGTTGTGAAGCGAAGTGAACACCGACATAAATTAATACAATACATTAATGCAATCTAATATAACAACTCAAAATACAGTATAATAATTCAAACATACCGCTTCTGAATTTCGAGATCCTGGACTTCATCGCTGGCCGACATTGGACAGAAGACAGTTTTGTAGAGTCGCGTCATCACCACCTTCTCCGTGAACTCGATCAATTGGTCAAGTTGGTCCTGACTCAGATCTGGAAAGAAATGAATGCCTTCATTCTTCTGCTTCCTCGTTTTCTAATACTGATAAACCTGTTGACTAAAAATGGGGGTTGTGCCTTGGACAGACCGGACGAAAAAAGACGAACAAGATTTGGCGATGAAGAAATTAAAACTAGAAAACCGTGGGAATTGACGCTAACGCGGTTTATCGCCAACTCTTGTTTCGTCCGGCCTGTCCTGAGCACAACCCCCATTTTTATTGAATATAATCCAGACGTTCTTCTTTCAAGTTATTAAACTATTAAGATATTGTTAAACTTGTTGACAGTTAATTTTCATTTCATGTTCTCGAATAATGCATTCTGCTAATGCATTGAGCAGTTTTACTCCAAACCTTTTTTTCGAATTTATCAACATTTACACTAAATCTGCTGCAAAAAGTAAATCGGTTCATACCGTGCAAGGCAGGATGATCCTGAATGCGCTGGCTCATGGTAGAATAGAATTCCTGAACGATATCTGCAATGTCTTCCACCTGTGAATATACACATTAAAATGATCACAATAAAATCTCACAAATTTAAAGTAAAGGTTCGCAAAATAAAGATAAATATTCATAAAAAGTTTTACCCTTATGACTTACCTGCGAGTCGGCGTACTTGTTGCGCACTTTGTCCACAAAGAGTCGTGTCTGTTTCTTGATGTCTTGCGCGGCTGTCTCGTTTAATGTGCCCAAGTATTCGTCAAAAGCAGTCGACACCTGCTTGCTTTCGAAGCTGTCCTGACGCTGAGGTCGTAAGCTATGAAACGCCAGACCAGACTCTGCAAAGCGACAAGCACGCACGAATCGGTTCACGAGAGGTCCGTGCAAAATGTGGTATGTCGTTAGCTTAGTATTCGAAACTTTGGTCTCACCCTTGGTGCTGCTCGACTTTTTGAAAATGGACTTGACAGTCTTGACTCGCTTGTCCAGGTGTTGGCGTTTCTTTTCTTCAAATTTGGAGAAGGCCAGCGAAGAAGGCTCGCTGACCGGTTCGCTGGCTGTGCGCAACAATCTATATTGATCATACACATTGAACAATGTAAGTGAGACATTGCCGTTTTTAACGTTTTCATACTGAAACGTGGAGGATATTGGAAAGTATTGTTTGCCATATTCATTTTTCACTGTCCGCACACTGCTGACATGTATTTTTGATAAAGAGGACGCAATTATACTTCTGTTTAAAACCCGGTTAAAATTCAGAATTAAAATATGTGCGCTTGCTCGCTTTCTATTTTCGGGATAAAAGTATAGATATTATTTGATTTTTTAAAATGCGGTTTGGAATTTTTAAACGGTTAGTGTGCCATATATTTGTTTTCAACTGAAATTGCAAAATGGTTCCTTACATATGGAGCATCATAATGGACGACATGCTAGATAAAGAAAGTTGTATGGGCCTTCAACATTGTGAAATAACTAAATGAGCAAGTGCAGATCAGATGAACGGAAGTGGAGAGTGGTGGGGAGAGGGGGAGTTAAGTGATATAACATTGGGGAGAGTTGTGTCATTGCGGTGCACCTCGTGGCCTTGGAGAAGTCATAGTGGGGCTGCTTGGACTTGTGCACGATCTCCCGGAAGCACTTGGAGCAGTATCCCTGCCAGGCGGGATTGCCATAGAAGCCGCAACCATTCTTGCACATGAGCTCGGAGGCATCGATGTGGAAACTGATCTTGCCACTAATCTTCTTGTCGCCTTTATCGGACATGAGCGACATTGACCTGAAACACACGAGTCGCGGCAAAGAGAGGAAAATATGATTAGATACGCAGACAAAAAAAACATACACGAATCGAACACGTGCTCACCATTCGACTAAATCACGGAAATATGGTTATCAGATATTGGGAGAAAATGAAAACCGACAAAAATATTACGAAAACTATTATTAGTTTAATAGCTCCATTCGATGCTGATACAGTCAAACGTCATCAAGTACAACGATTGTGATTATCGGATATGATCACGCAAAAAAACCCGGAAATTTTCTTTTTCTTAAACAATCACTTCACAAATGTTATAAAAGGTCTATCAGCGTTTCCGTCTCAAAACCTCCCCAGGGGGCGATGATGAATGTGCTTAGCCGAGGTTTCATACAGAGGTTACAAAAATCGAATAGGAATAGGTGTTTCTCTTGGTTTTAGCTGGGAATTGATCCCGCTATCACGGGAGTAGTAGTTAGATGCGCTGATTGCCCCACGATAGCCGACTCGGCCAATAGACAGCGGGAATGAACACGAAACATATGTGCCCAATCCGTTAGCCAAATAGAGGCGACCTTAACACGGTTCGGAAGGTCGTGTCAACGTCCAACAGTCATAGCCTTGTTTACGTCGAACTGCGAAGGCCCGCAGCTGTACAGAGTATCCTGTACTCTGTGTGGTTCAGAGTTCGATGTGGCCAGACCAAATAAAACTGGTCCGTTGAGAGAAGAGTCACGTGATAATAATGTGCGCGCAACGACCTCGCACAAACACAAATCTGTCGATAGGCATTCATGCGTGTAGCTAGTGGAAATAATTACATCGTACTTGCCGTCACTTTACGTAACGGGTATGTTAGGTAGTTTTCAATGGCATATTTGTGTTCGTCACACGCAATCACTGTTCCAACCAGTGCCTAAATGGTCATCCGACACGAACAGGTTAATAATCAATATCAGACAACTCCCCCCCTTAGGCCTTCTCCCCCAAACCCCCTTCCCGCAATGCACCAGGCACCGAAATCGATACATCTTGTTTTGATCTTCTCTCACTTTCGACTTACCTGATTTTCCGCGACGACCGAAACCTTGTATCACCTGCACCTTCACACTTCCAAATAATAAAAAATTGCACCTCAAATGCAATCAAATTGGGCTTGAAGCAAAATTTTGACACAATTCGTCGACTACACTGAAAAAATTTTCTCACTCTACAACACCGGAAACTGAATGATGAAACCGGAAATACTAACCATCGATGCCACGTAATGCAGTCGAATTTCGAACACTTTTATTAAAATGCTATAAATATGGGTTACTGATCTTGATAGTTAAATGTAATTTTATAAAATATAATAAAATATTCTAAATATATTATAAATAGTTGTGATATGATTAATTATTGTTTTTAATTGTTTTATCCGTTTCAACTGGATTTTTAATATCCAGATCACAGTGCCCGTCTGCACGATCAAATGTGCGGTTCACACATGAAACCGCGAGAGGCGCGTTAAACACTTCAGTCCATGTCCTCGCTCGAACGTTAAACCAATAACTCAATAACTTATCGCACCCCAACGCAATATAGATGAGACAATCATGTGTTACCCCATCAGCCGGGAGACCACAACCACCTTGCGTCTCAGCTGTTCTCGAGTTACTCATAAGAAGTCTTTCAGGTAATTTGACAGAATCTAAAGAATCGGGGTCACACCTCCAAGTTTGAATTTGGTCCCAGAACTCTTGTGGAAGCATGTCATTCGCGCAAAACTCGGACGACAGACGCCACGCGCAGGTTGGACGAACAGCATGGGGCACCCTGACTTCGTGTCTATTGGGAATCATGGTGTCCTTGTACGCGCTCCACGTAGAGAAAGTGGGAGAACGACAACCAGATTACGCTGCCTACTGCGATATCAGCGAGAAGATCAGTTGCACTGCCGTCCTCACCACCAGGTATGGCAACAAATTTATTGCCACATTGTCAT
>JAQGBY010002036.1:0-25214 GCA_034698785.1 Mycogona germanica | reverse complement strand
ATTAGTTACTTCACATTTAACGTTTGCGTTTATCGCGTCATCGTGTAAACGTAAAATAGCCGGTAAATTTAAACAATGTAAATGTAAATGAAAACCCAGGCAAAGCCGGGAGCCCCTCTTGTATTATTATAAAAGCGAGTTCGCCACTCGGTTCGTCTTCTACATTCGGCCTGTCCCGAATTCACCATTTCAGATATACATCATCCAGACGTCCTAAATAAATCCCTCATTGAATTTGGATTGGCTGAAAGATTTATCCAGCACCGCAAGAGCATGGCTTCAGTCAATTAACTGAACTGAATTGTCGCGTGAGTCAGCGAATTAAGACATTCATCGAATCGAAAGTTCAACGAATAGTGGTAGTCAACTTCAATTAACTGATAATGAGGTTACAGAATTGTGAGTATTTTTTATTCTTTCTTATGGCCAGTATATAGAATATCGCTACAATCGATTGTTAACTATTATGCAAGCAATTCCACTTCTTCTTCAAAAGGTAAAAAATGTGACATTTCTATCTACTTTATCCACATTCTGTGTCCTGTGAAATCAAGTTCACTTCAATTTCAATTATTCTCTATGAAGATGTATGTGTGTGATTTTAAAATGATTAACCAGATTTCTCGTTAAATCTGTATTTTTTCTAAATAGTGCCTTTTAATTGCAAGTGTGCTTCGTGTGACTTCTATGATTTTATCTGATGGTAAGATTAACGCTGAAAAATAAATTTTGGCCACACTGTGTGGCCCAGTAAGTAGACGATCTAAATCGTAATTTCTTCAAATTTATTTTTTCGGTGATTATGACGGAGTGTAGCGTGGTCAGCCATCGAGGTTCCTATGGATATCATTTCTTTCGTCGTTTTATTCCTGCACCTTTCGTATCCCGCCGCTAAACTATCTAGCTTTGTGTTTTCACTGGATTTGTTCTATTGAGGAATTCCTCAATAGAATTGATGCCGGTGTAGTGTTAACGTAGACAAATGGAGGATTGCTGGATATAATCCCAATGACGGCAAACAAGTGAACAGTCATCATCAACTGCGTTCGGGCGACGACAGTCCTTGATAACGGTCTTACTGAAAGCATGCTCGGAGTTTTTAATTTTAAAATTTTGTAATTGTCATTATTGGCACGAAGCAGTCACCGCGATCATGTTAATCTTTGTTTTTAGACATCGGCATCAGTTAGAAACATTATGTTAATTTGCTTTATGATACTTCATACAGTAGTTGTTTTTGTCTAGTATTTTAAATTATTTCTTTTTAGAAGATGTATTGATTTATTTACTCCAAATACACTCCTGTAATAAGAAAGTGATTTTGTAAAACGTCCACGTGTTACAAATTTTCACTTGTTTGTCGTCATTCGGATTGCATCCAGGATTCTAAATTTTTCTACTGGATTTGTTCATTTATAAAATTGTGCAAGTTGTCATTTTGCTTTAGCGCTTCAAATTGTCTTCCCTGTTTAGTTTTTATTGTTACGGTATTTTTCGTATTTAATAGTTCAATCGAATGCATCGAATGACATTCGATTGAACTATTAAAAGAGATGGCTAATTTATATCACAGCACGTTTCCTACAAGTACTTATATTCTAATGCTCGACATAAAAGAAAGTTCACATTTCACCCATTGATTTTGATTTTAAAGCAACTGGACTCAACTATTGGATCATCACAGCCATCATCAGCGCAAATTGCGCTGCCTACACTTCAATAGTAAGATTTCTCAAAAAATTGCAACGAAATTACATAATATGCAATCAAATATATAATATATCCCGGTTTGTTTCCCTTTATGTTATACATTCATCGTGGACTACCGCATATTTTTTTATTATTGGTCATTTTTAAGGTTATACCAGAAATAGACATTACTCGAATCTTATGACTTTTCTGATATGCTTCATTGTTTCACTCTACTCATCTTCTTTCTTCAATTATTCTTCTTTCTTCTTCTTGGGGTCTTCCTTTATCTGCAATATTCGGTTCATGTACAGGGTGGGTTCACTGCAGTGGTGTGGACGGACGTCATCCAGATGTTCACCATTCTTGTATCTACTTTGGCCATTGCCATCAAGGGCACCATCCACGTGGGTGGTGTGACTGAAGTTTGGAATCTAAACTCCGAAGGGAATCGAACTGTCCTTTTTCGGTAAAAGTATTTCTTATTGCAATAAAGATGATGGATCATCCATTACCACGCTGTGCGAAAATTGTCTTCTCACTTTCGTCATTGATGACTACACCTTGGTAGCCTACGCATAGGTGGAATTTTTTCACTTCCATGTAGCAGACGCATTAGCATTGAATACGAGTGCTCCACTATCAAATGATAGTGAAGCATCGAATTATTTGGATTGTAATTGGCTGAAACTAGTGAAAAGCAAGAAATATAATGATAACTGTAATTGGCTGAAACTAGTGAAAAGCAAGAAATATAATGATAATTCATTCTAATGAAAATGAAGTTGCCACTCTTGAATGTTTTCCTTTTGTTTGCCTTTCGTTTTCCAGCTTCTCACCGGACAACGAAACAAATTATACGGTTTGGTCTCTCGTTTTTGGAGGCTTCTTTCTTGGGCTCTCTCAATGTATTAGCCAGAGTGGTCTTCAACGGCAGGTGTCCAATAAACATTTGAAGGGAGCACAAATGTAAGTATTTGCATACCTCAACTAACTTTAGGTCGAATGCAAAAATATGTAACAAATGCTTTATCTCGTGCCGACATTGTAAACTTGAAATTATATGATCACATTTGATAGTTTGCATTAATATTTGAGAATGCGCAGTATTTTCTTGACATTGCCAGTTGCTGTGCTTGCCGATGTGTGCTGCACACAAATTCATTTGATTTGTAGAACTGTAATGTATTACCTATTTTATATACTACAGAGTCTGTACATGGGTAGGGAAACGTTAGGTTAGGTTAACATAAAAGTTAAAAACTAAATTATTAATACATTATATAACTTGTAACATTTTAGAACCATGTTGCTCGTAAGGGGGACTTCATCGCTCCTATACATGTTGTTAAGTTGGATTGGAATGGTGACCTTTGCCAACTATCACAGTTGTGATCCAGTTCTCAACAAAGAAATACGCTCTCAGGATCAGGTCAGCAGTTTCACTCAGTCGTCTTTTTTCAACTAATCAATTTTCGACTATTTAATCTTTCTCAAAAAAATTTTTTAATTCAATTACTCAAGAGATAATTAAAGAATTGTTTGAAGCTGCAAATACAATTTTTTATTTTGTTATTTTTTTTAGATAACACCATTATTTGTCAAAAAAATATTTGAAAGCACCAATGGTTTTGTTGGATTATTTTTCGCAGGAATATTGGCCGCATTGCTAAGGTGTGCATACTGCAAACTAATTAGATTGCTCTCACGCATGAATTTGACAATTATCCTTCTAATATATATTATACGCCATTATTATGTGAATCCCACTTTGAGAATTTGTTTTGTTGCATTGTAATTGTAAATTTATTACTCCTGATATATAAATTATAATTTCAGCACATTTTCAACCTTTACAAACGAATTTTCTGCTATAATTATCGTCGACTTCATAAAGCCCTTCTTTCCTAGTGCACCTGATAAGACAATGACAAAGCTATCAAAAATCATAGGTATTTTCATAGTGTATTTGATATTGTACAGTGTAGTTGATTTGATATTCACACAAGTACAGAGGGTGAATAGGCAAAAATGAAATGTATAATTTTGTTAATAATTATCACATCACACTGACATTTTTTTGCACTTGCTTTAAAATGTCTTCAATCATTTTTTTAAATTTGAAAAAAACTTCTGAAAAATGGCGCCACATATGATTTCTGATCGAAGACAATGTTATGATAAATTTCGATCTCGGGGGTACTGGTCGTTCCCCTCACATAGTGTCTAAGTACCATGAGGGGACGTAGCGCCTCAGTAGTTACGTCCTCTCATGGTACGAGCAATAGCCGAGCAATGTCGAAACTCTGTGGTGTGTCACAGAAATCAATAAGTGACGTAATCCACCGAGATTTGCAACAGAAAATGTGCAAAAAGACAACCGGACAACTCTTGACACGTTCCATATTCATATATATATAGTACCTATTTCCTATAGTACCATATTCATATAGTTTCAAATTCATATAGGGATTACTCAAGCGAATACTATAGTAGTGATATATGGTCGTATAGAACATTTTTGTAAGGGGTCATTTGGAAAAAGACGTTCCTAAACTGTACCCAGGTGAGCTCAATCGAACTGGAATAAATGATTTGTGCAACAAGGACATCCCCGTGAAGTCCCATGACATCAGTCCACTAGATTTTTTTGGGTTTGGTTATTTAAAACAAAAACTTTTTCATCGCAAAGCAACTACTTTGGCAGGCCTTTGGAAAGTGTGCAGAGACGTGTGGAGACAATCACACCAGAAATAACCTCAACCATTTTTGATACATGGGAACGACGGTGCAGGGTGGTTAATAAACAGAATGGCCAACATATTGAGTAAATTTGTTACAGAGAATCAAAGTCATGCCATTTTTGCCTATTCATCCTCTGTATGTGTTCTGATTATTTTAGTGCTGCTGAATTGGCATGGTTTCAATATGAATTATTGGTTATTTTTCTTTTATAGGATGTGCGTATTGCGGATTGATAGTGGCATTGACACTTGTTGTTGAAAAGATTGGCAATCTCACTCAGGTTCCTGATTTTTATTTTTTCTAAAAACTGACAAATCTGATTAATTAAAAAAATTGAGATCTCACATTACTACTATTGACAAATCTGATATTTGGAAAAAAACGAAAAATGCCGAAATCATTAATGCTTTTTATGTTATTTTATTTTTATTGTTGTTTTCCCAAGGTGGTTTATGTTTGCATGGGGATAGCCTTTGGACCAATAAGTGGTATGTTCATTATTGGATTGTTCTTTCCGTGGGCAACAACAATGGTAAGATCAAAAATTATTCTTTCACTTGATCGAAGCCTTACGTTCCGACGTTACTTTCGAAGCGTGAACATTACACTCTAGTAAAAAAAATTGTCACAAATTAATTCTTCATTTGCTCACTCTGGAATAGGCAACCCTACCTAGGGTTTTACTTAGGCTAGGAGAAATTACCAGGTCGCCTCCTGTGGGTAGGAGTAGCCTTAGGGTATCAATGCTGGTGAACTCCTTATCAAATAATTCAAGAAACGATGTTAGCCCCATATTAAGGATCCCGATCTAATTATGCATGTTTCATGGTTAGCCATGTTTTCTGGGGAAATTGTTTTGAGATGGACCCTAAAAATGAAATATTGCATAACATCATATTGAAATGGGAGATGGAAGGGAGATGATGATGGATTCACTGAAGTGACGGATCACAACAGGAAGATTCTGTACCCCTCTCAGTGCTTAGGCAATTTGTGAGAGGCACATTTCAGATGACGTCATTTCCATGTAATGCTATTTATGAGCAAAAGGCGTTTTAAATATGTCACCGCTGTAAGACCAACATACATGGATTCTGTTTTATTAATAACCTGGAAAAGTAAAATTTAGAGTGTAATTGGTAGGGCCATATGCTGGTGTCGTTTTGATGGGATAATTATGAACTATTTATGAATCTGTGTGAGCCAGTAAGATACAACCAATTTTGATCACAATTTTATTTCTTTTCTCAAAAATATCAAAAGTGAAATAACCATTTATATTAGGGTGCATCGGTCGGCTGTATCTGTTCATGTGGTGTCATGTGGTGGATGGTATTTGGACGAATGGTGAATCCCGGTCCCACCTTCACTTTGCCAATCACAACTGAGGGATGCAGCGTGTTGGATTTGGTTAATCAAACAATAAGTAACGCCGTTCTTAATATTACGGTGGCCTTAAACGGAACACTTAAAGCAAATACTTCGCAGTTGGTGACCAGTTTGAAGAATGAGTCTGCATCACTGGCGCCACTTGTCAATAGGTATTTTCGCTTAGCAACAAAAGTATCAGCACTATTAAGATTTCTATTGTAATGGAAATAAATGCCAGATTTTTAATTATGTTCAATAAATCGGCTTAAAGGTCAGACAGGGACATATTTTGGCAAATTGGTACTTATACAAATTTATTATATTGTCTCGATCTTGAGCGGGACTTAAGTTGTGCTAATTTTTTATATCTATCTATCGATTAACACCTCTACATTTCAAGATGAGACCAACAACAAGACACTTTCAAACAAATAAGAGTATTTATCCCAATAACGCCAATTTCAACTTGATCAGATTGTGAAAAAATTACTGTTATTGTTAATTAACGCGAGGTGTTGTTATAAACTTGTATACATAAATATGTCAAACCACTATATTTTTTACAGTGCCGTCGATAGCGGGTTCGCATTATACCGCGTGAATCCCCTTTTGTACACCATGATAGGTCTCATTCTATGCATAACTATCGGATTGGTGGTCAGTCTCATTTTTGGTGAGTTTGCCATTAATATTACATTCTATACAAGCAAGTGTAATGCCATATTTAGCCTTTTATCGTTTTTAGAAACATAGAGAAAAACACAGATAGACGTCATCTCACCAATGTTTTTCTAGATGTTATGTTGGTCTCAGCATGAAACTTAAGATTTTTCAGTACATAATTATGTCGAAATAAAACGAGGGCTACTAACCGTACCAAACCCAGAAAACGGCTGGGGGAACGACGACGTCCGAGCTGGCGATGCTCGGAAATAAATGATAGAAATAAATAAATTTAAAAAATCGGAAATAAATGATAAACGATAGAAATTTGCGAAACATAACGACTAATTGATTGATCCAACCCACACTTTCGTCAAAACAAAAAAATAAATTTGAGAGATTATTTTTTTTTTATTTTTACCAATTTTTCGGCTTGCGATAGCGTTCGGAAGTGGCCACGCTTCCTCGTCAGTTGCATTTGAAATGGTGTGCCAAAATAGAGAACGATGAAAAGAACTAACTAAAGACTGTGAAAAAAAAATGAAAAGACTAAAAGAAGAGGGTGAGAATCTGTAGAATCTTTATAATTTCTTCAAATATATTGTTGGGTTTTGACGAAAGTGAGGGTGGGATCAATCAATTAGTCGTTATGTTTCTCAAATTTCTATCGTTTTGTACATTTATTTCCGAGCATTGCTAGCTCGGACATCGTCGTTCCCCCAGCTGTGTTCTGGGATTGGTAGGGTTATTAGCCCTCGTTTTATTTTGATTTACATTTACTTCGACATTTTTACTTTTAATGTTTTTCTCGGAGGCTTTAAGGCCATGTTTGTAGTCTTTTGAAGCGAATTTACATTAGATATTTCATGTTTTTCATTATGAACACAATTATGTATTTCTCCATAGGTGAGCGGGATCCAGAAACGGTTGATCTTAGGTACATATCTCCCATTGTATGGTCCATTCTAAACCGGCTTCCAGTTCGCTGGCGAAAGTGGATGGGCTTCCGATCGGATAAATTTCTAGGAAACATTTCGATGGTCATCTTCTTAAAGGTATAACGGCTAAAGAATTAATTAATATTAGAACACTGATTCTAAAGGTTCCATTTATTCCATTATATGGATCTTTTTAATAAAGCACGTTGCACTGAAAGTACAATTATCACGTCATAATAATTTAATATAACAATCATGTATATTTTTTAAATGCTTTAAATGTGTAACAACTTTTCAATGATAAACTCAGCAGCCTTAATTTGCAGTGCATGAAAGCAATTATATAGCCTTGTGTGTTTAATTATAGGATATGGCAACTTCCTATCCTGAGAAAGAAATGGCAAATCTGCAGCAGTCACCGGAAGCTGAGAAGTTGGACAGTGGGGAGTGATTTTTAAGATTTGGGATGGACTACAGGAACAGTGATACTTTTCATAACACTTATATAATTATATAAGATCCATTTAAATGATTTTAAGTTTGATTAATTCACACCAGTTGAAGTGTGGTGATCTTCGAAAATAGTCATTATAAAATATCGACCGTTTTGTTTCATTTCAAGTTGTTGTTTATGATGCATAAGTTAATCAAACTTGTACAACTATAAGATATTGTTGATTTAATATATTGTGCTGTGTTGTTTGCATCATGGGAATTGTTTTCTAAATAAAAATATAATGTCATTTTGTGGACTTTGATGCTTGTAAATTTGTCTGTTTTGAAATTTTATATTTTAAATTTAAAAATGGTGCGCAACTTGTACTTGAACAAACTGAACATGTCTTCGGGGTAAATTAGTGAAACCCTTGACTCGAGTGGAAGCCTCCTCCCTCCCCAACGAAAAGTTAGAGCTCGCAAGTTAAATGTGTTTTTAATTTTTTCGTAATTTAATCGTAAACTATTTTCTTGCGCTGAACTGATATGTGCACAATACAAGTGAATCGAGTCAAACAACTTTAAAATAATTCTTTTAAATCATTTTTTATTTTTTAGAATCATTGTGGATCTATGTGGATTGTGTTAACTACATAATTAATGTTAATGTTTCGATGTTCTAACCACTACAATAGACGGCACCTCATCAAACTTACTTTTGCCGTGACCGTGATCGCGGGTTCGATCCCCGACCGAGATCTTCGAAATTTTTCGGGCGAGACAAATTCCTTCGCACGCTTTCCTTTGGAATGGAAATAAAGCCGCGGGACCCGGGTCTGTACGATATCAGATCCCGTTCTCGTTGAAGATCAATACCGAGGCAGTTTATATTAGATCTCCGGGTCACCCCCTAGTGGGGTTTAACGGCGGAAACGCTGATGAACCTCTTTAACAAATTTAAAAGAAATACACTTTTATGTCACTGCAAGCGCATTTGCAACAAAAGCTCCCCCTCATGCTGTGCCGCAGCGCATGCTTTTTTTCCAAGTGCGCAACCAGCGCACTTGGAACCCTTAAACTCTACGATTAGAAACGAGGAGAAAATTGGGTGCTTTCTGACTGAAAGAGCTGGCAAAGTCCAAAACGAACACATTTTTAGAAAAGTATGAAATTAATATAGGGCATCACAAAATAAATTAACGAAATTGAATATACGGATTGTATATATAAAATTGAATGACGGAACCAATAAAATGGAAGAATAACATTTTTGCACATAACGTTTCATTTATCTAGTTTAACATGAAGATGCGAATATCATGAAAAACAAGGCAAATAAATGTTTTAGACAAAAGCTGGAGGAGGAAGGAGAATGGCATCATTTATTTTGAATTTGACAATCGTTTTCTAGGTCATTCCAAAGTCAACGTCAATTTAACCAGGTTGGATGAAAAAATATTTTGAACAAATGCTGCTTATTTTTTAATAGAATAAGATTTCCTCATTCAAAATCTAAGGTAGTCATTGACAAACACGGCGTTGACCTTAGAATGATTGCATTATACAAAATAAATGATTCCATTCCCCGATTCGAAAGTTGATTTTGTTTGGTTTTATTATTTAATGCGCATTACACTGCATCTGAAGGGACACATAGCTTGTTCGTCTACAATTTCGTCCTACGAAGGCAAAATTGAGAACACAGATTGCTTGGCTGATTGGCTTTATAACATTGTAAAAATTAATGTCTGCGTAAAACGACATGAACAACGTGACAACAACAAAATCAAATACAAACTGTGCAAAAATACTAAAATAAACGTAAAAAAAAACACTTCCACTGAGTCACTGACCTCTGGCCTTTCCGCCGAATTTGGCCTCGCGTATCGGTAAATACATTGCATGATGCGGGCACTTGGGTGTGTTATTTTCGTTCGTCGATCAAATTAATCCGTTGCCGCGGTAAGGCAAAACTTGAATTCGGTGCTGTGGCCTGAACCACGTATGGAATTAACTGAACTCCAAATATTTAATGAGAGCGGTAATTACCAATCCGGCCAATCACAACTGCAGCTGCTCTCATCTTGAGCTCTTCCACCATTAGCACCAAGACAAATAACTTTTCACATCTTGTTCCATAGAAATGTCACTTTGTTTTTGAATTTAATAACTCCAGCCTTGTTGATTTAAAATCAATCGCAGCATGCGCTTCATACGCTCAAATAAAATGGCATTTCCATAATTAACGTACGTATTACTTGCACGGATCGTTATTAGGGTAAGTGACGTCACTAGTAAACATATTTTATCGAACTCAAAAACATGTAACCTACGGTGTCGAATAAGACCAGAGACACTTCGATCAATGCAAAAAAGGTTATAAAAGGAGACGAAAATATTTACGCACTATTGAGAGCTGTTTGTATTTATGTGGATATGAAATAAATTACGGAGATTGGAAAATTTAAAGGATCTATTCTCTTAGTACACCATAGGAGCAGTTAAAGCTTCGGATCGTGTTTCTCATAAATACATAGTGGAATATTCTTCAAAAATCCAACAGGAATATTTTGCATTTAACAATGAACAGGACACGTGGTAAGTAAAATAAAATAGAAAAATATATTTACAAAATTGAACTTCATGAAACTTGAAACGAGAGATTTTTTTACTTATTGTAAAAAGATTATGATTTGCACCAATCTTTGTTTGTATTATGTATTCAAATAAATATTTGAAAGTCTTATCTTTGTCATTGCCACAGATACTCCAAAACGGGCCGCAACTGTGGCTGCTGAAAGGCGAATAATTGTTAACACGGTCGAATCAATCCACTCTCCAAACGATAGTGGCCCTACAGTTGGTAAGTCTTTTGTCTACACATTTGGACTTATTTGCGATATCTTTGTAGTCTAAAACTGAAGCTCGTTTTAATTTGTGGGAGTTAGTTATTTGGCAAACGTTATAGTGCGAAACCAAAAAACAAAGGTGCTTCTGATCTTCATGCACTTTTAGACCAGTTTCGAATAAGTTACTTAAGAAATTTAATAAGATTTTGATTTGGAAAATTTGTCTTGGAAATGTCTGACTGATCTTAATTAACCGTTGATTATTTCGCGCTTTTTTTCTCCTACGCTTTACTACTCCTAATACGCGCTCCTACATTTCATGTACATTTAGAAAAGTGTGTGCTTGTAAGACTACTATTTTCGTTGAAGTATATTCTTAATTTCCTTAATAAATGAAAGTTAAAAAATTTAACGACCTTGCTAAAAGATTTATAATGCAGGAAATGATTTAGAATTTCGCAAAACCTAATCTTTGATCGTGCGGTTTAAACATTTGAAATTTCAATGAACCGTTTCTGTTGGGCATGTTAAAGCTGGATTTCTGAGAATTTAATTAGAATAATCTTTTTTGTTTTCAGAGCGGGACCCAATCTCAAGGAGGCGAAGAAACCGAACAAGAAGAGGTGACTCATTTGCATTTTACCGATCAGACGTTAAAATTTGAATACTGCAGCTCAATTTAATCTTTATCCAGTTAAATTGGTCGCGTTCTGTAAAACTATGAAATTAAGAGTACAAATGAAACTGTCGGTAATTGTTTCGGAAACTATATTTTTTATTAATTTCCCTGCAAATTTTTTTGATTGGCAAATATGGCCGTTTATTTTTTATATCTTAATTTTTATTAAGTACAGTCTGTGCTGCAGATTATTAAACATTGGATCATGGAGACCAGGGCATAGTTGAGACTGTGCTCAAATTTCCCTAATAAGAACCTTTAAAATGAAATTCGCCTACAGCATTTGTTTACACGATTTTTTGGATTTTGGTTGTTTCTAATAGTTCATATTTCTCTATTGGCGTTCGAAAATAAAATGATAAATCGTATGATTCTCTAGTCTTGCTGGAGGAAAACGTGGCCTTTGAGAGTGCGCTCAGACTCGCGGAGGCCAAGTTAGCGGCGGCCGAAGAGGACTCGTCAAATAAAGACTCGGAGATCGCAGACTACCGAATAAAACTGGACCTAATGAGTGTTCAACTTGCCGGACTGGACGAAATCAAAACTGGGACTAGGGCGGAACTGGACCAGCTTAAAAGTGAAGTTCTAGATATGAAGAGTGAACTAGAGGAAAATGCTACAGAGATGTACGTGTTCAAAGAAAAACTTGATTTGTTAAATGCCGACCAAGAACTGGAACAAAAACGCTCTGACGAAGCGCTCAAGCTCTTCGTAGTCGCGCAGGAGGAGGTGATGAGACAGATGGATGAAAAACTTTGCGTTCTAGAAATGGATTACGCCCAGTTGCATTTACAATTAGAGACGTACGAGGCGGCGGCGGTAAAACGGCTGGAGGAATCGAAGAGCCAAAATCTTTACAACGAGAGATACTTTAGTTCGGACGCTCTGAATGTGAAACAAAAGATTCGACACTTTGAACGAATTTCAGACTGAATCGGATGCCCTTGTTTAAGAGCAAATTTTATATTTCATGTGTTTTAATAGAAATAAGAGTGCATGATTATGTATTTAAAGTCCCCTACCTGGTCGGGAGGGGTGAAGATGTTAACTGTTACATTATGGTTAAATTTTTGTGACTATTTGACGAATGCAAACTCTCCTAAATCGTGAATAAAAACGACTTAAAAATAAAAGTAGCGCTCTTTAAAAATAAAATTCAGCACAGCCATTTTGGTTTCCAGTAAGTTATACTCTTTAACTTAAAACTACCATTCATAAAGGGAATCTTATTTCGGTAATAAAATTATTTTGGAAAATTAACTGAGCTTGTGGAGAACTACAAGCGAATGATCGAAACTCCTTCAAATTTAAGAAACTTATTAGCCGTACATCAAATTTCCATGCGGTTTTACGAAACCTGAGCAAGGAACATAAGCCAAATGGATGTCGTGAAAGTGCACACGACGAAAAGGCATGTGCAGTGTTCTAATTTTTTTTTTGTTTCTCAATCTACTGTAGTCGCCCGCACAACAGGCGTTACGTCCCCTCATGGTGCTCTGGCACTATGCGAGGGGAACAAGTACCCCGGGATCTTCGAGAGCCCGCGCCGGGAATCTAACCCGGGACCGCCGAGCCAGTCAGTCGCTAAACCAACTGGGATATGACTAGTTGTACTTAAGATATGAATCATGGTTGTAGTGAAACCTGTATTACTGTATATTTAAAAGTCTTAGTATAAGGATAGTTCTGGTAGCGTTCTGCATGATCAAATTAAAAATGAACGGACGACTAGCAATATTTTAAGATTCATTCTCATGCATGTACTTGGGAGCCTCGTTCAATTTGCAGTTTTTAAAGTTCATTTGTGTAACTGGTCACAATTTCAGAATGAGAGATGAAGCAATTTGAGCTCATCCTCGGATGTGCAATTTCATATTAATTCAGTTTGGTTTCAAAATAGCTGTTATGTATTTTTTCCAAGCTCTCCGAATAAAATCCTGGATATCCCCCGTTGCACCGAAATATCCTTAAATTATGTTTAGCAGAACCATTCTTAATAAACCATTCTAGTCCTTTAAATCTACGTACAAATGTGAACTATTGTACCAGAATGGGTAAATAAATGAGTAGCTAAAACTTAAAAGTATTTAATCATTTATTTCAGATCCCATAATATATATTCAATTATAAACACAAACACCAGCTATTACCCACAGATGGCAATTTTACAACGTGTCGCATAAGCACGGGTAATGAGGCAAAATAATTACATTAAAATAAATGGACAGATCTTTAAAAAATTCTTAAAGCATTTTCTTTGAAATGTAGAAGTCATGAATACCACTATTCGTTCAATGTGTGAAAGTTCAACGAATAGTGGTATTCGACTTCTAAATCTAGACATTCTGCGCCAGTATAACTCACAAGAGAAGTTATACGTAACAATTCAGTTTCAAAATGTGAATGCAGCCGTTTACCATTAGACAGAGGCGTGACAGAGTGGACACACCTTCCTGGTCGTCATTTCTCGAATGCCGGCAGAGCGTTTACATCTATGGCATGTCCAGCGACTGGCCTGATCCAGCAGTGGACAGCCGGTCACAGTGCAAACCGGATATCGGCTATTGCAAGCGGAACACATATTGCACCTGTAATTCGAAAAATAAATAAAACATGTTCAAAGACGGCGAGTGTTCCATGTGTGGCAATACTCGGTGCCCTTTTATAACATATCGTAAAGTGGCTGTATAAAATATCAGTTTATTCTACTTTTGTTTTGGTAAATTTGTAGATGGCTATATACACGATGTTTTATTTACTAAATTCATTTTTTTTTCTTTAGTGACATACACAAAATTGGCGATTAACAGAAAAGAAAAAATTGACGTGACTTCATGGTAACCTGGTAAACTTTACCCAAGTCATCTAATTTAAAACAATCGACATGAGATTATTCTGAACTGTTCAAATCCGAAGATTATAATCATGATCGCTCAACAACCTACTCAGTTCCGGGTCAACATATTTTATTGTTAAAAACATAATTACCAATCTGGCATTCTTCCATTGCATGTTGGACATTCAACCATGTTTGATCTCGAATCCTGGGGGCTGTGTCTGATTTAAGATATGAAAACGCAAAAATCAATTCAATAATACAGACGATATGCAGAATTTTTATCCGAAATTATATTTTGAACTTTCGACACTAAAGATTGCAAAGTCAAAGGTTTCCAGAAAATGTGCGCGCTGAAATCGCAAAACACCTACTTGACAAAAATGTCCATGGCCAGTATTTCGTACATCTGCTGATTGTCCTTGGAGATGGAATCCAATGACTCGAGCTTGATGAACGCCTGTGAGCACACGTGAAAGTTCCTGTTGGCGCAACTGGCCAACGCGATCAGAACATACACTTCCTCCGCCTCCACAACGTTCTCGAAATCCTGAAGATGCAGAGCAGTACGCATGGCCGCGTCGAAGCTGCCGTCGTACAGTTGGCGCTGCGCAAGCAAGTAAAAGTGGTATGCCTCGGCGCCCTGCCATGCGCTGTCCAGAAGCTTATCGTCCGGAGAGGCGGTCGCCGCAAACTGATCCTGCTCCAACAGATTGGAGATGACTGACGATACCTTCCAGACATTGAACAATTTCAATTTAAAATGTTAGGACCGAAACATGCTAAATTCAATTTTATATCAAATAAAGGCCACAACATGTCTTACTAGTAAGGATTTAACGAAAAAAATAAACGTGTGATTGAGCGATGAAACACTGGTGAAAGTAACCTATAAGTACTACTACTATCACGCATTGGCATTTCCGAATTTATTTCGTTATCTGCATTCGTTCAACTGAGATTAAATCAATAAAAGTTCTAACCTTGGCATGCCCCGTCTTGTGCAGTTGCTGGCTGCGGTGATCTTCAGTGAGCATTCCGGCCAGGACGTACAGCTTCTTGATGTGCAGCGGCGAAGCCCGATCGGCGGCTGCTTCGCGTGCGGTCCGGCATAGCAACTGTCCAGCGTCCATGAACTTGCCAGCCTTGCGGTATAGCTCTACGGCGCTGGACACCTTGTTCTTGTCCAACAGATGCTGGGCGTACTTGGTCATGAGTGGACTGATCTCGTGGACATGGTGGCGCTCAGCCAGCTCCACCGCTTTTCCCCAGTTGTTGAGCGTGACGCAACACTCTATTGCCTTCTTCACGTTGTTGTCGCGAATGTAGGCGGACACGGCCTGAAAAAAGATAATGTAAAAATCAAATAAACGAGAATTAAAACTCCAAATTTTCATTATCATTTTTATATTATTCATAGAGCTTTCAATGTCTATGCTTCAATGTAAATACAACTTTTGTTTCAATATCGTCATGCATAGTCCTCAATCAGACTAACGATAATTACCGTTTGTTCAAAGAACAGCAAAACTGACCGTTTATTGTTTCTTGAAAATGTCATACCCCATATATTGCCATTGTCGAAATGCCAGTACCTGTTCGCACATGCCCATGGTGGCGAACATGTCAGCTATCTCAGACAGCAGTTTGTCTCCCTCCGAGATTGTGGTGGACAATCGCTCCAGACCAGCGTAGTCCTCCATGGCAAAGTGGCAGCGCGCCTGACAAGCCACGTTGCGGCCCTGCTCATAGTACTTGACGGCGTCCTCCCACTGGACAGTAAGAGTTTACCAAGTAAAAGATTCAAACAAGTTTAAATAAAATTAAACATCTTTCGTAATATTTCCTAAGTTTTTTAATTTTTTCAAATCATTTGACCTAACATTACTACTAATACGTACTAATTGTTTGGGCCTAATATTACTACTAATTTTTGTTTTTCAACTTTCCCATGATAAACATTAAGTTTTTCAAAAAAAAATTCGCCAATTTTTTATTGCTGCAGATTCTTCAATGCCTCAAAAGTGACTAACAAGTTAATCAATTAGACTAATGATAAAATTAGGTAGGTTGAGACAACGAAAGGAAACATTCCCGAATATCCTTTTTTAAATGTTTGTTAAGGAGGTTCACCGGCGATTGAATGATTGAACATATTATCTTATTATTATTATTATTATTACAAGCCTTGTACAAATTACATTTTTGTGAGTCTCCAGTACTCAAATTTTCCAGCGACCAAATTACCTTCTGGCGGTCAGCATAGTAGTCCCCGATGGCGTTCCACGCCTCGGTGTAGATGGCGTCGTCACCGCCAGTCCCGCCACCTTTGAGTAACTGCACCACCCGGAACCAGTCGCCCAGGCGTCGGCGTAGGGCGATGGCCAGGTCGCGCCTATCCATCTCCACATAGAGACGTTCGGCCTCGTCAAAGCGGTGGCATCGTGCGGCCACCTCAGCGCGGCGCAACTTCTCGTTCTGGATGTTGTGCAGGCTCTTGACGAACACGATGGCTGGGTAATCTTTGCAACGCACGAACGCCGCCTCCGCCGTGGCCAGCTCCATTTTGTCCAACGCCGCTTCGGCCAGTAGCTGCCACAGCTTGGGGTGAGAGTTGTCCTCGACAAACTGGAGAGCGTCTGCAATGCCCACCTGAAATTTGAGAACAAATACTGTCAGTTTATAACTGCAGAACGAGTTTTACAGTGAGCAATAAGCAACTTCACCCTAAAAAAAAAAAACAGAACCGTGAAAAAAATTGCCCACATCATTTATTTGTGAAATTTTCACCTTCTCAAGCAGTTGTCTAGTATCCCTCAGCGACTTGACCTCCATGTCGACCACCATGTCGGCGGTAGGCGCGTCAGGCGCACGCAACACCTCGTCCAACAACACGGTGCGGATGCGCAGTTCCTCAAATGAGCACACATGGCCATTGCACACGATAGGTTCTTCCGGCTCCAGGCCGCGGAAAACGTACATTCGTGTCTTCTCCATCAGCACAAAAAGTTCGGCATTCTCCACCGACCAGCGCAAATCCCACACGTCCTTGCGATCCAACTTCTGCACTCCACCAGCCTCCTTCTCCGCCGCATTACTCTCCCCCTCACCGCCGCCGAGATCCAAGAACGATACGCCTCCCGCGCAGTCGATCACAGAGAGGCGCGTGGATGAACAATTGACGGCCAGTCGATGCGGCTGACTCGAAGTCACGTGGGTCTTGACGAGAGCAAAGTGCGGCAAGGCAAACTGATGAATGAGGCCAGACTCCCGGCCCACCAGCGCTATTGCATCCGAATGACACACGCAGCAGATGGGATCTAGGGTGGTGGCGGTTCCCGGTGGCCGGTAAGCGGTGGGATCGGCGTCTCCGCCAGCCACTGCTTCATCGATGTTGTAATCACGACAGTTATCATCGTCGCCTACCAGACTATTCAGCTGAAGAGATGTCTTGACCTGCGGCGTGCGGTATGACCACACAGCTACAGAGTCCTTGGAGGCGGCCACTACCGTTCCACCCGACATACTGAGATGAATGGGTGCCAGCGTCACGTAACGTGAGTCGACAGGTGTGCCAGTGGCATTGCACAATACCAGAGCAAAGCGGGAGTCATCGGTGTCCTCGGCACGGGTGGCCAGCACGCAGTACTCCAGCCGTGCGCCCGTGGCCACCCCCACCAGCTGTTTCACATATTTAACGTGTCGCCGATCGTTCTTGGTGTCCCAGAACACGACGCAAACGTCCGAGCGCTCCGCCTTGGTGTAGGTGTACACAACCGTGTTGGCAAAGTAGCACCACTTGTAGTCGGGTCGCACGTTTGCGAAATATATGAATGAGTCAATGGCGAGTGCTAGCCGCAGCCCGCCGCCCTCCCAGGAGCAGCCGGCAATCTGTTTACCGGGAACCTTGAGTGTACGGAGAAGCTCACCATAAGGCGTGTAGAATTGCACCACGTTGCACTCCTTGCTGCCATCATTCATTTGGGCGACTCCAGCCAATGCCAGCAAGCTGCCGTCGCCATTCCACCGGGCTGATACGGCACGGACTGATCCGCCCTCCAGCAGCACGGCATCCTCGTCGTTTTCGCTGCGCATGAGCTGCATGTGGCCACTCCGGTAGCATATCACCAGGCTGGGTCGGTCTGCAGACGGCCGATCCCCTTTTCCGTTGTACCACTGGAGAGCAACAATCTCGCGCGGGCCTCCAGACGTCGCGAAACACTTGATTTGGATTTGTCCGACACTGTTGCCAGCCTGATCAAAGACGTGGACGTCGCCGTCACGCAATCCGAACAGCAGGAAGCGCCCGTCCGGCGACCATTCAGCATGACTGAGGCTCATGCCTTTAAGCTCACGTCCCCAGATGCGATTTCCGTCGACCGAACCCACGATGACGGCGCCGTCCTCGTACACAATGCAGATGCGCTGGCCCTCCGCGTTCCACACCATGTCCGTCACCACCGATTTGTTGCGATTGTTGATCATCTCCTCGTACCACGTGCCCTTGTATAGCATCCATACCGTGATCAGGCCATACTGGTCGCTCGACGTCAACTTTTGGCTTTGGCCCTCATTCCACGTCACTACCTGAACAGCACCTGGTGGCGAAGGGAGAACCCAATCAGCACCAAGCAACTGGTGTGTAGGCACAACCGCCATTGTCAACCTACATTCAACATATCAGATGTTTGATTTCTTTCCTCACATGTGGTCACTCAATCTATTTTATCCAATCTATTACAGTCCAAGAACTTTTTGATGGTTTTGGTATTTCTTCAATTTCAGAAAAAATTAAATCCTACAAATTTGTGATAACATTTTTTAAAATAAACGCTTGCTAATATTACGATTTTATTTTTATTTCAAGAATTCGCAAAACATTTCATAAAATCGAATATAAAATAATTTTTAAAAGTAAAATTCTACGTACAAGAAGATATTTTAAAAACAACATACAAATTTAGTAATTTGCAAATTTCGTTTACAAGAAATCATCGCACCAAAAATACTTAACACAAATTTAGTAATTTGCAAATTTCGTTTACAAGAAATGATCGCACCAAAAATACTTAACACAAATTAAAGAGTACTTGCCATTGTGTCCATCCAAAGTCTGGTTCAACGACAAATTACTTGGTGCCGACACGTTGCTTGGATTGCTCGAGACTTTGCCTGTAATGACATAATTCTTGTTACGAAATGATGTAATTTAGTTAAAAGCAAATTCATCTTACAGCAAACAATAGAAAATAAGAGGCACTTTTTTGGGATTACCAGATTCCAATTTAAGAACTTTAAGCAGTCCATCATCACCGCCGCAAGCAATGTATCCATGCTCCTTGTTCCAAGAGACACAGTGCAATCGAATGTTGTTTGGTATTGCGATCTGTAAATAGTTGAATACATTACAAAAGTTTTTACATATTTTGCTGGGAATTTCATTATTGAAATGAAAACGTGGTGAATCCAATGTGTATTGTCTATAAACAATGAATAAGTTTGATGAAACTACATACAACCCCCTTCATCGTTTAGTCAGTAAAGGATAAGGGTGTATTCGAGATCCACTAGAACACGGGAGTTACTGCTCCTGAGTGAATGCAACCCCAAAAAGGTACTGCATAACAGAGCATACTCCACTCCTTCATTTTAATGACCAGAAAATAAAAAGAGGTTCAAGTTTCAACAATATGCAGTACCTTTTTGGGGTTGCATGCACTCAGGAGCAGTAACTCCAGTGTTCTAGTGGATCTCGACTAGTCTGAGGTTTGAGGTAGGTGTACTGCCATTATCGCTTGTTGGTGTTTTTCGCATTTGACATGTCGCTTTTCATGTTAAGACATTTATTTTGACAAGGTTCAATCAGCCGTTACAATTACAATTTTACCCACAAGCAGCCCCGTATTGTGCCTATGGTGGGAGTGGAAAGGCCAGTTAACGACAAATGTTTGGTTGTCCTATTTTAACAGACCGTGGACCTAAAAACTTTGACTGCATACTCGGTAAGGTAAGTGGAATACCACTGTCGATACACTCACAGCCGTTGCCATAGCAACGATAATAACACCGGCAGATAAAAGTGTGTGTCTTATGATTTACACTTCAACATCAAGCAAATGCTAAGCTCACCTTTTTACTGAGATACACAAACATGTTGAGAATTGGTTAAACGATACGGTGACGTTAGGGTTAACACGATGGGGTTAATAATTGCGAGTTTTTAATTCAGTTTTAGTCACGTCAACGGTCACATCCGGCGTTTCTCGTGAAAAAGTCCGTCCGCGTCAGGGAAGAGGTGATATCAAAGCGACGATTTAGAAATATGTGTGTGTACCTTAAGTATAGACAAGCCTGAAAAAAATATATATATTTATAAATCAAACATTAAACGTGCTTGCTTAGTATAATTGAAATTAAATATAAAAGGGCATCTTAATATATTTTCAAATATCTTGCAAGAAAAATGTCAAACCCAATTCACGTTTTCGCTGCACCCCGATATATAATGCAATGATATGCATATGTTGTAGTAGCGAATAGCTATTTCCATTAACGGTAGACCACAGTGGCTTATGTTTTTCACTAACAAATTTGTTTCTTCATAATTAATAATCAATAACCTATCATTACTTATATTTTATGGATATTTGTCCAATATATTAAATATTTAGGCACTTGTTCTTGAGAAAAATAATACCTTTACGGCATAACAGCTTAGCACTCTACCAGTTGATCTCATTGTGCGCAACTGCATCGGTGCGTCCTCTGACGGTCATCATCAGAAACACTGCCGTGTGCCGTCAGCCAGCCATTTCTTTCTTCTCGTCGTTCTCGTAAGTGAATTTGCCGATTTCCTTGTTTATTTCGAACTAGTATATCCTATATAATATATGGTTTTTTCGTCGGAATTTGATTGCGATCGAATGTGTGAATCATATTGACAGATCTCCCACTTTTTCAGCTTGTTCGATCGTCTCACTAGCCGTCACAATGGTCGTCCAAAAGAAGCAGGTAAATTAGGCCTAACGGTCGAACGCACCCATTAATGGTTGCAGTGAAACGTGGACCACGTGTGTCCCCAAGATGGCGGGCAAGGGCTTCGGTTCCGAAAATTGTGAAATTGACCTATATAAACTATGTATTGTTGATGTTTCCTGGTGTGTAGAAAAAGGCGATGGAGAGCATCAACTCACGGTTGGCGCTGGTGATCAAATCGGGCAAATTCGTGCTGGGCTACAAGCAGACGCTGAAGACGCTACGACAAGGGAAGGCCAAGTTGGTCATAATCGCCAACAACACGCCGCCCCTCAGGTGAGTGGATAAGAGCTATGGGATAGCAGGTTTTAATGTCCTTTGGTGATCACCATGCCAAATGATTTCTTATCTGTAAAATTGTGTGGGATAGGGACTGGATCTGAGACTTAGTTCAGGCCCCCTCTCTCCAGCTTCAAGTCCCGACAACAGGCTGCCCGCGAATGGCCAGCCTGCCCAAAGTCTCACTAGCATCCCCTCACCTACTCCCTCACCTCACCCTCACCTACGGAAATCGCCATAATGCCCGGCGCGGCAATAATCAAATCTAAATCTGGAATAGGTTATGTCCGGCTAATTAGACCTAAGCTCTGGTCTGCTTTAGGCCTTTAGGGAAGTTTATTTACAGATGAGCTCAACCAAACCAGACGGGGTGTTTAGATCGCCTTAGTATTGTAATGGAACAGATTGTGAGCACCCAAACTCACGTCAGCTTTCTGAGCAAGCAAATGAAGACAAGCTTTAGTAAAAACAAAATATGGTTGGTCCAACCAGAAACTTTAAGCTAGCCTAGGGCTTAGGCCCAATGTGATTTTTATTTGTGTTAAACTTGTAAGATTTATGTTATGTTGTGTGAATAATTCAGCAATACATCGGGATGCGTGTTTGATGAACAATGTTAAAAGACTACAGTTTCTCAAAATATAGGCTAACTGTTTTCCTCACCTAACTCATACTTCATGTTACGTCGTGGGTCTAGCATTGTCGGCAAGTGTATAGTGAACGATCTGACCTAGGTGCCCGGCTCTTCGATTTTGTTTTACAGGAAGAGTGAGATTGAGTACTACGCCATGTTGGCCAAGACCGGAGTCCACCACTACTCGGGTAACAACATCGAGCTAGGCACCTCGTGCGGAAAGTACTTCCGTGTCTGCACACTCAGCATCACCGATCCAGGTAAGAAACCCATATATTTGCTCTCAAAGCGATTACCTAGGTGCTGGTGGAATCCTATGCCTTCGTATCGTTTCTCCTTCAGCCATAGAACTTCTGCATTTTTTGGTTGTAATGGTGAAAGCAAAACTCTTGTGCCATAATTTCAGACTTTTGGTAGGTTAATATTGTTAATTTCAGTCAAATCAAAATGATGGGATTGGAATTGAATAGCTAATTGTTGTTTAGATTTTTTCAAACTACTAAAAGTATTCAAGGGATTGCGATTGCTGCCGTAGGTCGTAACATTTCCAACCTCTATTTTGTTTAAATTTGTTGGCTTGTAACTGCTAACTGTGGTAACTATCATACCAGTATTTGTTTTTCCGGAACAATTTAAAGAGTAAAGAGATGTATAAACGAACCGTGAACAATTTTGACAGCAAAATGCTCATGATAGCTCAAGCATGGGTTTCGTATTGTTCTTTTGGCCGTCTTTGTGATTAGTCTCAACTCAAGTTGTGTAGAATGTCAGGGATTAGACAAAAAGTTCTTATTCAATGTTTACTGCTTCCAGGTGATTCGGATATCATTCGCAACATGCCAACGGATCATTGATAAAAATGTTTATTGTTTCTTGAAAATTTAATAAATAAAATGTGCCGTGGTGATTAACTCGTTCAATTGGTTACTTTTTTGTCTTATGACTGACTGTATGGTCCTAGTTTTAAAAAATGTTTGTCTACAAATTTTTAAACCGCTTATAAATCTTATAATCTTATAAAGGCCGTATAATTTTTTTATGAAGACATTGCCATAAAATGATGCATTATAGCGACATTCAGTTAATAACTATTCTGTTAATTTGAAAATATAAACTTACATTTGCAGTCCGTGAAAGATTTTATAAAGACAAACTGCTCGTTTTTATAACACGTAGCGAATGGTGCCCTAAATATCATTCTGAGATTCACTAGCTTTGTGGGATCATTAGCATTAGTCGGTTTGAAAGTGGTTCCGATCTCATCACGTTTTCCTTTTGAAGAAATGATTGACCGCATTTCATGGGTGAGTCGAAAAATTCATTCAGCATCTTGTTACGGTATTTCAAGACTCCTTAACTGTTATTTGTGTACTATTCTTGCTTTCAACTCGTGACTAGCAGCCCACTCCTGATAAAATATCTTAACTTGGGTGTCTGCTGCATCAGGTGTCATTCAGATCGGGGAAGGATGAGTTTGGCCTTGCCGGATTGTCGGGGTCATGCCGTTGGGTGGATGGAGACTCTGAGTGCATGCGGGTCAACTTGAGACGACCACTGTTGACTCTGCGCTTGCGTCGCTGACTGGCGTACTGAAGATGGTGGAAGTCTTCGCCCTGGTCGTGCTGCCGTCGCGCTAATAACATGTGATAGACCACGTTGGCGAGGCCGTTGGACTGGGCGGCGCGGATGGATGGCAGGCTCTCGCGGTTATCGCGGCCGAGCACGAAATAGGTGATCATGTCTCCCTTGCCTTTGACTGCCACCACGCCACGCCGTTCCACTATGTAGCCGTGCTCGGACAGCACCTGCGGTGAAAAAGAGCAGCGTTAAGAATGAACGTAGTAGGTGTCGAAATTCTTGGAAAGGTTATCTACTTGGTCGGCTTAATCTAACGAGCGCGAAACAATCATGTTAGTAACTAGTTCCGAAGTGCACACTCGATATATGCCTTTGCTGAAGTGTCGACGCTTTCTTTTGCCGTGTGACAAATCCTTAAGACCAACAACTGTATGTTTACAAACAAGTGTCGAAGATCAACGCGATTAACGAACCGAAAAGTCTATTTTATTTATAATTATCTGTAGTATATCTGTGAACACTCAAGTTTGATAGATTATAAGATTTTTATTTAACGCAGTTGAGGGATCATTTTCGGTTAATTTTTTTTAAATAATCTCTATATTGAAGGACTTGCTTGCAAACCTCATGCAATTTGTCACGATATTTTCTTACCTTTGCGGTTGCCTCTGGTACTTGTATGGAATCTGCAACTCCGGTTGAATCCATTCGACTCGCCTCATTAACAGTATTCCCCCAAATGTCGTACACTGTAAAAGAGTCGTTGAAATCAATAAAACACTAACGTGACTACAATCATTGCTAACTAAAGGTATCTCAGCACTTGTTCGCCTAACCTGGTTTCTTGGCTCCAATCACTCCACCGACTAACGATCCGTGACTGATTCCTGTTGAAATTGGAGCCAAATTTGTCTTTCTGTTAAATGCTATTTAACAAATGCTCTTTCTGTTAAATGTTAACCGTCACTTGACGTAAAATGACGTCAATGAAAAATTGATTGTTATTTACATTGTATTTTTAATATTTTGTGGACAAGAATTATTCAGGGTGTCTAACCAGTAATTAACGTATTTTTCTTCACTCGACAGGAAAAACAATGTTTGTGAATCGTACCTACGCGTAGCTTGAAATTGTTGAACGAATGAGTGTTGACTTCGCTTAAGGCATTCTTCATGGCAAACGCGAAATCGACTAGTCTGCACAGATATTTAAATTCGTGGTCTTCTTCGTGTTGCTGAAAGAGTTTGATTTGTTTTCAATACAGAGTCTGTATATTGCGCATAGTCACAAGCATCACTCCAAGACAAGATTTAACAAACATACATGTGCATAAACCAATCCAAATTATCATGCCCACTTTTAAGTCGTAGAGTTTAAAAATTAGGGCGCATTATTTATGGGCATCTTTTTTTTTATTATTATTTGTTAAGGGGTATACCGCTTGATTTAACCGCTCAAAGCCCCCCCAGGAGGCGACCTGGT